>WAAG01009551.1:0-10324 GCA_013390105.1 Tichodroma muraria | reverse complement strand
CTGAGAATGAAGTAGGAGTGAAAAAATGCCACCTAATTACAGTCACGCAAAATATTTGTTCTAACGTTTCAGGAACAATGTAATTCTTAAACACAATTTTATATCAACTTATTTTGATAATATTTTAATAATTCCAAATATTTCAACTTGAGAAATAATTAATTACATATGCCTATATACAGGGTTCCCACACATATTCTGTGGGCCTGGATATTTAAAATTTCCTGACACAAAGTGATGTGGACACCAGCAAGAGATGTGTCATAGCTACCAAACTAAGGATATTGGACTTTTTTTCAATTAATTCTAGAGTTAATACCCCATGAAAACTCTGCCTCTCCATTGATTGAATCACACAGAAGTATTTTAACTAAAATAACATATTTTTCCACCCAAAAAGCCCTCCAAGACAAAATTAAATACACCATTGTTTCTCAATTAAGTTTTAACATTTTAAATTACAGCTATTACTTTAAGTTTTAATTTCCACAAAGTCAGAACTTTATGTAAATATGATAAAGCTATTTGTGTTGGATTATAGGCAGGAAAAACTTAAAATTTTTCAAACTCCATTTCTTTATTGGAAGGCACTTGTCTAATTTGAGATAACTTTAAGAATAATTCCCTCTTTTCTCTGCAATAAGCTTGTTTTCTCTATAGTTGCAACATGTTTTATTGTTATTCATTTAAAAAATTTCAGAGACCTACAAATTAGTACCATGTAAATAACAAAAGTAAATTAAATCACAGTCTCTTCTTGACAGATTCATCAATATTTATTCTTTAATTCATGTCCCAACTGAAATTTCATCCTAATTATTGGCAGGCAAATAATGAGTTTCTTTTATCAGCCCACTATATCATGATAGCTGAAGAGTATTCGAAGATTTGCACTTCTTATAAGCTTTCTAGTGCTTGCCTCATACTTCACCTGGTCTGCACTGAACTCTTATATATAGCTATTTTATCTGCTAAGTATTTTGTTTACAGTTTCTAATCTTTTAAACAAAGCAATCTCTCCTTCTAGTGACAGTCTCCTAGCAACAAAGCTTACTTCCCTCGATTCTGAATGATGAAGAATTTTTGGACACTTAAGCCTTTTTGACTTATTTCAAGCAGTCTGACTTTTTCTCAAGAAAGGTTTTGTTTCCTTAAAATACTGTAAATCAATGCAAGATCACAAATAGGAAATTTTAAACCTCTTTTGTTAAAGAAAACAACACCTTAACACATTTATAATCTAAACTAAATTCAGTTGTGCCACACACATATTAAGCTTTTATATTCTGTATATAAACACTGACAGTATCAGATAGCAATAGGAGAAAGTTCCCTTCCTAAAAGTATAGGAGAAGTTTGCAGTTAATAGAGCAGCAAATATCTCAAACCTAAATTCCCTTCAACACAAAGAAAACAACTTTCTTTCATTCGTTGGTGGTTCTGCCCTGTAAGACGCTCCAAAGTAGAAAACCTTTGTTGATAAAATTGTATCCACTACTCAGCATAAGAGATTTGGTTGAACATTTGGCTTTTTTGTTCTGTAAGATTGAATATTAAAGGCTAAACATGGAAAGCTCTCAAACTGCTTACCTCCTCTCCTGTGGCCTTTGCATATGCTGAGCGCTCTCCAGTTCAGAGCATTACTGTGCTCCTTTCTGTTACTGGCCCTTGACACTCAGAGACCAGGTCAGTAGTTCCCACCCATCTGTCAGATCAAGTGTATAAGAGATTTGAATTCCATTTAGCTGGTCGTCTTGAAGATACCAAATATCGTTATACTCATGCTGCAAAATCCTTGTTTTCATACAGAAAGTGTATTTAACACACGGCTGTCTCCCCTGCTAAAAGCAGAAAGCTTCACAATGTCTTTGTTTATTAAGCATGAGCTTATAAGGAGGTGCAAAAAGACTGTGAGTGCCATTCTACCACTATCTTTTCTTCTTTATGTTCCCTCAAATATGATTCTTTCTTGATTGTTCTATTTTATGTCTTTTTTCTTCTGATTTGGTCCAAATTTGAAGAGGTAGAGGTCTCAGAGATTTTAAGATGCAAAGGGGTGTTGGGTAGAGAAAAAATCCTTCAGATACTAAGCTTTTATAATGTGTAAGATCACAGGAAAGAGAGAATATCGTGTTCCAAGCTTTATTAGTCCCAACACTTAAAGAAATACTAATCATTATTAGAAATCATCAGAGACTGTATTCTGATTGTATTTTTTTGAGTTACTGAACAACTACCCATGAGTTCTTCTGCTCTTTACGTGGATATTTTCCTGTCTTCCTTCTGGTTCATATCATAATCTGTAAATCATGGCAATCCATATACCAGTATCAGGCAAGATAACATTTTTTTCTACTGAAGTGAACTTTCAAAAGATACTTGATAATCTGGTAGCCTTCCTACATGGATTTGCTGAAGAAGAATTCAGTATGTTACAGCATGGTTGTCTGAGCCAATTTTCTATCAACACTTTAATTATTGTTACGACCTTGTGCCTTGTAATGCAGTATCTTTGCACTAAACTTCTGTCTATGGTCATGGCCTTGGAGTCCTCTGTTGCTCACATAATCCTTGTGATGCCTGCCTTATTCTGTGGAATATTTCTGCAGGAGATTTTCCTGCAGCTTCAGAGAAATGAAAACCAGTGTACCCTTTCTGATTTGTACCATCTGAAAAGAAGCGGACTGACGTGATTTCTGGTTTTATATTATTTTATGTAAATAATGCTGGAAAGATTTTTATTTTTCTATTATTTTTTCAGCTCATCAGTGTTAGAATGAATTCTGAGGATATTTACAGGCAGCTTATTACTTGAAAATTTAACTTGAGTCCTGTCCATTTGTAAATCATGATCAGTTCTGTGTTAAGCTATTTAAAGAAAAGATTTTCCATCACACCTTGATAATTTCTTGTTGAAATGATGAGGCAATCAATCTGACTGTAAATCCACTGACTCACCACTCATGGAAAGTCCGTCACCTTATTGCTTGAAAAAAGTATCTTCTTGCTGTCAAGACATCAGAGTCATTATCCCCTTCTTTTTTGTCTTGTCACACTAAAGCATCTGGGAACATTTAAAGCGATCTCTGGAAGCTCTTGTCAGGGCTCCTCTCCTGAGGACACAGGGTAAGACTTGGCAGTCAGGGTTGGTCCCACAGACACAGACAGGGACAAGGGCATCCAGGACAGGTAGGGCAGCTCCAGCCTCAGCACTGACCTGGGGATAGGGATAGGGATAGGGATAGGGATAGGGATAGGGATAGGGATAGGGATAGGGATAGGGATAGGGATAGGGATAGGGATAGGGGTAGGGATAGGGATAGGGATAGGGGTAGGGATAGGGATAGGGATAGGCCAAGCTGGGTTTGGCTCAGGTGAGGGACCATGGGGAGGTGGAAGCTGGAGACCATCCCCATGTGACTTTGCTGGGCAACACCTGACAGCCTGCAGGAGAAGCTGTGGGGTCCTGGGCTGTGGGCAGAGTCAGGAGGAGACCAGGCAGGGTGTGTTGGTTAATAATTTTTCTATTTACAAACACGAACGGGACGGGAGCAGATGGCATGGCTGCCTTGAAGCTCTTTATTCCATTAGAATTTTCAGTCTCATTTAACAAAGGTCTCAGCAGCTTCACCGTAGCAAAGCAGCTGACCAAGATTTCCTGGTTACAGTGCATCTCAAAAGTTTTTCAGCCAATTACGTTTGCAAAAGCTTTGCAGGCAGATGATTTAGCCAATTGCTAAAAGCTCACGTACACTTTCTTCTAACAATGCTGCCTTGTACTGGTCTCAGACAATGGAAAATAGTTCATTATCAAGCATGAATATTTCTACTATCTTAGTTAACATATTTCTAGGCCTCATTTGATACTTTGCACTCAGCTCTATTGTTTTCCCGACCTTGCTCTCTATAACTTTCTCACATTTCTGAGATTCGATTTCCCACAGCTTTCTGACAGTTTTATGGCTTTACTATTTCCCACAGCAGGGCTCTTATGGCCACTGGTGTTCTCCAGACCCTGTGTCTGGCAACACCTGAGCTGGAGACTGCACCTGGCTCACCCACTTCACTAGGACAAATGGACCCATTCCCTGTACATTTATCTAACCCCTTTTTTCAACCAAAGCTCAAGTGTTTTCAGATCCTCAGTGCCTTTTGGTAAGAATTTATACATCATTTTCTGCATAATGAGGGCCTACAGGAGGACAATAAGAGACTCTTTATCATGGAATACAGCCATAGGTCAAAGAAAAATGATTTTAAATGATAATCTAGTAGAGTTAAATTAGGTATTGGGAAAAAATTCTTTACTGTGAGGGTGGTGAGGCACAGGAACAGGTTGCCCAGAAAATTTGTGCCATCCAGGAAGTGTTCAAGGCCAAATTGGACAGGGTTCTGAGTAACTTAGTCTAGGAGAAAACATCCTTGCCTCTAGCAGGTGGGCTGGACTAGACAATCTTTAAAGGCTCCTTCCAACCCAAACTATTCAATGATTCTATTATTGATGTCTTTGTTCTTGGGTGGATTGCAGTTCACATATGCTTCTCAGAAGAGTGCCTGAAGTCTATATTGTATTCTGGAGAACAGTGCATATTCTAACCCTCCTGTTGGAGCCAATCCACTGTGCAACACAATATATGGAAATGAGGGTCCAGAACTGCTACCAACAACTCTGGCAGGTCCAGACCTCACATATGAGACGTGCTCTGCTTTGAAAACAGAGCAAATAGACCACCTATGTATTTTGCATACCTTATCTGGCCTTTATCTGGAATTTCTGGATAGTATCTTGTGAGCCAATTCGCAAAGCAAGTAAGAAATAAAATGCATCTTGTAGAAGAATGGAGGATATGGCAGTCCAGCAGAAAGCAACTGATTCAATGGCCTAGGAAGAAGTGCTTCAGCAGAAAGGTGGAAAGCTGATATCCATTGCTTAATTTCTTAAATTTTAATTTTTTTTATTTTTTTCCTCCCACAGAAAGATCTCTGGAAGTAAACTGAATGCAGTGTCTATGCCATCACCTAGAGCAAAGCTATAGGTAGGTGGCAATTGCTGCGATGGACTATAAAGTATTTCATAATAAAGCCATTGAATTGAATTATTTTAGGTACCGGAAATAAAAGTTTAGGATTGTTAAAAAATTTATTCTCTCTTCAAACAAACTCCCAAATTATGCAAGAATGCAAGCAGCCTGGATACATAACCCTAATTTTCCTACTCTGCCCATGGTAGGGTGCTTGTAACTAGATGATTTTTGAGGTCCATTCCAACCCAAACCATTCTATGAATTTGTGATTCTATGATAACCTTTCTTGCTTTCCTAAAATGTCATCTGACCCTGAAAGAAGGAAAATATCTCTCTCTCTCCAGAGCCATCATATTCTTGCCTGCAGGGCTTCTTCTGTTTGGTGCTCTCAGAGCAAGCCTAAGAACTCTGCTCTGTCCAAAATAT
Source organism: Tichodroma muraria (assembly GCA_013390105.1). NCBI lineage: Eukaryota > Metazoa > Chordata > Aves > Passeriformes > Sittidae > Tichodroma > Tichodroma muraria. Next base: position 4,874 of record WAAG01009551.1, on the reverse strand, counting down.
GTCTGTGTGCAGGCCCATCTGCCAATTGCTCTGTATCTAGGGCACTACTGATGTTAAGGACATCTCAGATTCAGGTGGCTGCTTTGCTGTTCTCTTCTGGCTCAGGCTTCTTCTGCCCATGTTTTCTATGTCCCTTAATTCTACATAGCCCCCCTGCATTTAGAACATTTTCTGTTCTCTTAGAGTTCTAATGTTACCTTGGTGGGGCTGGAATTCTCAGTGGTACAGACCTTTTATTAATGGCATTTATAAAAATGGCATTTCTGTGATCCTTGACTTCATCTTGACAGGGAGGACCATGAATCCATTGAATTTCACAGTAAATTTTTTTATTAATCCAAGATTTAACTGTTCATGAACGTTAGAGGGGTGAATACAGAATATTTTGCTTTTTTATCTTTTTATTGATTTCTTCTATAGTCTTACCATTTTCCACATTATAGAAATCATAGTTTTGTGAACATGCCTTTAACTAGTAGCTGTGGTTCAGGCATCTTACGACAATTTTAGAGCATTGTTAAACCTCACTGATAGCTCAGATGTCATTAAATCACACGCTACCTCACTGATTTAAGAATATAACAACCATTTTCCGTAAAAGTAAAATGTATGAAATAAAGATTTTCCTCTGTTCTATTAAATTTTATTATTAAAAAAAAGATAATACATTTAACAGACAGAAGTATTTTATCAAATGTTTTATTATGTCATTAAGCCTTAAATATCTTCCTACTTTCAAGAAATGAGAACAGATTATGCATTTAGGAGACTTCATAAACAAAGCCTAAAATTCATCTATTAAGAAATTATATGAAAAGCTTTTTTCATGTATTTTTTCCATTTTTTTTTCTTTTTGCATCCATTTACAGCTGCAATAATAGGAATCGTTTTTAATGTATATAAATGGAAACAAACCTTATGTGGTCTACACTATGTAGTCTAGGGTTCTTTCACAGATATTATTGTCATTTATTATCCAAAGGCCAGCACTGAAAAAAGCAGCTCTGGCTGTAAAGAACGGGAAATGGGAACAGCAAAGCACAATTACACCTACAGCTGTATCATATAGTCAGAATATAGCTAGGCAATACTCCGTCAAAGTTAGCTGCAGAAAGTTACTGTGATGCATTATCTCTCGTTCTATAAGAGCCACTTTTGAGTAGCTATAAAATTAATCACTGCAAAGTTCAGGAGCTTTCAAAGTGCAGGTCACTGCTTTGTTGAGAAGATTAAGTAACTTTCCACACTACTTTAAGTAATTTTCAATTAATTCATCTTCTTTCTGACGGCTCCAGAAAGGGCCGTGAGGAGCGGGATGTAACTGGGGGGCACCGCCCAAGGCTAAAGCAAACGAATTCCTTGCTCGGAGCGTTCCGTGTGTCAGTGGAGCTGCCGCTGGCCGGGCGGAGCGGGTGCGGGGCGAGGAGCCCGCGGCTGCGCCCGGGCGGCGCTCCCGGGGCTGGCGGCAGCGCACGCCCGGGGCCGCGCACGGGAGCGCACGGGAGGCAGGAGGCCATCCTCGAACAGAAACACTCGCAGTCAAGCTCCTCTAGCTAGATGGGAAGAGAAATGCCTTTCGTCGCTGTTGTTGCTGCTGCTGCTTTTGCAGAGGGTTTAACCGAGAGAGGACAGTCTTACCCATTCTTTGGAAAAGAATATTCCAATATATTGTGGAAGACAGGAATGTCAAAAAGTGCAATATTAATATAGGCCAGATGGTCCCAGGATAAGGTACCAGCTCAGTGACTGATTGGGGAAATCTTGACTTTGCATTCAGGAATGAAAATTTTGAAATCCGACTTAGGATACCTAAGTTTCATTTTGCATGAGAGCCTGTGTAGCTGAGATGAAAAAGCTTCATTATGATAGAAATTTAGGGATACAGTGAGGGTACTTGTTTGTTGGAAATATTATTTCATCCCCCAAAAAAAATTACTTTGGTCAAATTATTTTACTCAAAATATGTGTCTTCCAAGAAGCAAAAACCAATATGATCACTGTAATAGTCAAGCTCTCACACAAAATAAAATGAAAAGACCACAACATTTCACAACAGTGTACTAGAAAGAGCTACTGAGATGGCAGGACCTGAATTAGCTTAGGGCAGAGATAATAAATCAAGCTGGGAGTGAGGGAAACTGGAGAACTGAACAAGTCCAAAATACTGTGTCTAATGCCTGATAGGCTGGTAGCTAGGAACATTTATTTTGAAAGATTGCATGCTCAGGTAAAGTAGATAAACTCCAAGGAACAGAATTGGAATTGAGCAAATTAATAGAGCTCTGATTGTTTCCCTATCTGAATAAAACAGAAAAGCCAAGATTGAATATTTTGAGAACTGCAGTTCTAAAACCGGAATAAAATTTGCAGAGATATCAGAAAGACAAACCAGTGAGTTTTCTGAGCAAATTGGCTTTCTTTAATCACTATGCTGTTCCAAAAGGAAAGCAAACAACTTTCAGAGACTATCAAACAGATGTGAAGAATGAAGCTGCAGTGCTGAACAGAGATCTGGTATTTCTCTTTGAGTTAAAAGCTGAAGAAGACTTTGTATTGTATGGACAATTCTGAGGCAAAGAGTAATTAGAAGTTACGTATCTGAATAGAGAGATCGAGGTATTTTATTTGAAAAGACCTGCGAATGATTGCTTTATCTCCTTCATTATCACAGTGTGTTAGCTGCATATTTCAGATGTATCTACTGGTTCACTGCATACTAAGTACAAGGGGATATAGACTTAAAACACTAAGATTTAACTACTACACTGTGGGGAATGGTGGTAGTTTAAATTCCGGTGATAACCAGAGGACATTTAGACAGATGCTTAGTGTCTGTAATTAGTGTGGGAAGCAGACTCTAAGCAAGAGTCTTTAAAGTTTAAATCTCACAAGGGAAAGATAAAGACTTAATATGAGGGAGAAAAAACATAAAAAAAAAAGAAGATTTTACCTGACAGGTTTTCGGTTGTTAATTGTCATTCTGTCTTGGCTTCCAGTGTTCACAATGGGATTTTTGGTGCCATAGTTTTCCTGAGGCAGACCTATATTTTTCATTCAGGCCTTGATTTTCTGTTGTATGATTGCATATAGTGAGCTCTTGAAAAGGCATCGTGTGGTGCCTGCAAAGTTAGGTTCCTATTCTTTTCATGTGCTTCAGACCTCATGTATGGCATACTCCAGAAGAGAAATTGGTCATTGTTCCATCTGGATGTAGCTTAAAGAACACCAAAACCACTTTTACAGGTGCCTCTGATAGCAACTTTAGCCTCATTGTTAAATAGATATTGTTGATTATGATGAATTTATTACTGCTGATTGAATCTAAAAACCCTTCACAAGGAAGGGACACCATACAAGACTCAAATAGCTTTCCTGTAATATTTTTTATTTTTATTCTTCAGAGCAAACATCTGATAGGGAAGGATTTTGGTTTCAACTGCATTCACATCTTTAGCTGGCTGGTATGGTCTTATTGTCAGGAAGCAACTCAGTAACATTGCTGATGTGTTCCACCTACCGGATTCCCCAGCTCTGCCAGACTCCATGCCCTTGCCAGTGTCCTTGCTATCTTCCTACTGGATATAATTTGAAATACTGGACTTTTTTTTTTTTCCTTAACACACTATTCAAGGTTAGATTTTAGACCATGCTATGCAGATCTGTAATAGCAGATAGTTGCTTGATCATGAGGCCTGTCAATTAGCCATCTACCGTCCAAGAGGATTTGATTTTATTGAATACCATTAGTTTAGTACTTTGTATGGGTGGGAATATGCTAACTGTTTACTCTGCTCAGGAAGAAAAAATAGATGGTCTTTAAGACTTTTTAACTTTCATTTTCAAGTAGCTTATCACAGATTTTGACCACAATGCAGAGCTGTTATTTTTGAAGTCCATTGCAGCAGACTTTATTTTTTCTTCTGCTGTTTTAGTGGGACTGTTTGAAGGACATTAAATATTAATTGAGCTCAATGTGAAAGATATCACATTTTTTTAACATCAGTCTACGTATTTGTGTTTAAATAGATCTTGGGGTGAAAAAGAGGGAATGAAGGGAATGAAAATGAGAATGAAAAGTGTGCCAAATCAAGATCCAGTATTTCACTTTTACTCATTCTGACTCCAAAGATCTTCATCATTGATGTGAGATTTTGCTGTCCTTCTGAAGTCTATCCACAAAACCTCCACCACCTGCCACTAACCTTCTTTCCCTGAGGATCAGATTCCCAGCTGATGAAAGAAGTGAAACCCCAATGATTCCTTTACATGTGACCTGATTTTGATTCAGACAACCTCAGAGTTGCTTTGTCTACTGTCATCATTCCTGTTTACAGACCTGACACAGGCTGAGTTTCTCCCAGAGGCTTGGCAAGGACCTCGGCATCCTTGCAGAGTTCCATTAGCTCCAAGCCAAGTTGCCCTGTAGGACCTGGTTGTAGTTATGGGACACAAGCTGAAAGCTCTTCAAGAGAAATATTGACTCTCATGCTCTGAAATTTCATCTACAGAAGCCTCAAGGTGAAATGGAGGTTACAGTCACACAGCAGTGCTTATTGATCGGTTGTTTCACACTTCAGTATTATTACCCTTTTCCGTGACTACCACCTCCAGAAAATATGTATTATCCTAATCTTTAAAGTTCAAGACAATGGCATAATATTAACTACATCTTCCAAATGGTCTTCTGATCTTTCAAGAAATTTGTTTTCTCAGCAGAAATCCACCCTTTGATGACATTAGTTCACTGTAAACTGATACACCCATGGATATATCCATTTTTCAGCCAAATTACAGGTTTTCCTGTGAAATTTGCATCAATGGATGCATCTCCTAATATATGTTTTTGATACTGGTTTGTGTAGTAGTTTGGCCGT
>WAAG01009547.1:717-63210 GCA_013390105.1 Tichodroma muraria | reverse complement strand
GACACCTCCCTACCCACCAGGGGGAAAAGCCTTCTGACTCCAAAACAAGCAGTGGCTGACACTGTGGGCATAGAGGAGAACTCAGCTCATCAACACTATGAACATTCTTCCTAATGGGAGGACCCTTGTCATGCACTTACTGTGTGCTCTGGGAAGAGGCAGTGAATGCCACTTCCTCAAAATGTGCGTGTTTGTCTTGTCAGGCAGCTATGGAAGCAATTTACCTGAAGGAGAATCTGGTCCACATGAGACCATGAGAGGGCAGGCGGCCACCAAGTGTGGCTAAACTCTGCTCTTAAGTTGCCAGGGGCAGCAAACAGCTTAGAATGTGTCCCATGGACCCCTTTTGAGAATTCACCCAAGTAAGAGGGAACTCCAGCTGAACCTGCTCTCCTGCTCCCACCTATAAAAGTCTATCCCACAAGACCCAGCAAGACTGAGAGGATGTAGGGGACAGTAGGTGCCCAAACACTATGGACCCATAAGAAGTCTCCTGAGGACTCTGTAAAGGGGATTGTGATGTTAATTGCAGAGCCCACTGAAGGGGATCTATACTTGGACACAGGTTTTTCAGGTCCTATGGCCACTCAAGGGACCTATGGCCATTCACCTAAATAGTCGCAGAGAAAGATCACCATCAGAAATCTCTCAAACTTTTTGCTGTTAGCATTTTTCCTCACTTTTTGGCACTCACAGAGACACAATTTTTTGGACTAGGGGCATGTATCTGTGGAGTCTTTCAGGCATGAAGTGAACTGACTCCCTCTTTTGCCTTCAGCAGTAAAATGATCAGATTGCTTTCTAGTCTAGAGACCCCAGCAAGTACAGCCTGAAGCCTGAACTCACTACTGAGAGGATGAACAGCCCCCCCCCTTTCCTCCACTGGCCCTTGCTTTAGCCCACCAGTTTCACTTTTTTCTTAACGTTTCCAAGATAAAGCTGTGAAATTAGGTAACCTTCACACAGTCAAGCTTATTGGCAGCACTAGTCCTTGTAAACTAGTTCTGTAAATCAGGTCATATAGCATCAATCCCCTGCAAAGGTACAGGGACTTGGGCAGACAGTAGGTACACATCTCCCTGGAATATATACAGGGAAGTTTTATCTTCATGTTCCCAGGGAAACCTAAGAAAGCAGTTCAATTGCAGTGTTGTTAAGAAATTATTTCTCCATAACTTATGTATGTGCCCAAGCTCTTGCTATCCACCAGGAAATGAGACTTTTACACTGAAAATATCTTCTATTGCTTAAAAATACATTTTTCCTAAAAAAGAAAGTATTTCTCTCTGTGGATGCTGCATGATTTATTTTAAGCTTGTAAAAATGTGTCATATTCCAGTGAGTTCAGCATAGGACACTTTTCATATTTGAAGATGTTCAGACAGTCGTGTATTCAGTTTGCATTAAATGGTTTTGGTTGCAGGGGGACCAAAGAAGCTGCCAGGAGCTTCCTGTGTCAGACAGGGCCAACACCAGGTGGCTCCAAGACAGACCAAGCCCCTGGCCAAGGCCAAGTCGATCAGTGATGCTGGTAGCACCACTGGAATCACAGATTTAAGAACAGGAAGGGGGGTGGGGGGAGGATGTAGATGGAGAGGAGAGTGAGAATTTACAGCCCATGGAGATCCATGGTGGACCAGATATCCACCTGCAGTCTCTGAAGGACCCCACACTAGCATAGGTGAGTGCCCTGAAGGAGGCTGTGACTCCATGGGAAATGCCTGTTGAAGCAGGCTCCCTTCTCTCATGTGAATCCACTGCATCACTTTGCTTGGTGTCATGTGCAGTCTTGCTCAAGGGGAACTCAATCCTGTCATTGATGAACATTTTAAATGATATTTGTCCCAGCAGGGACATTTGAAGGACACCAATTGTTAGTGGTTTCCACTTGGATGATGAACCATTGACTGCAAATCTCTGGATGTGGTCATCCAGCCAATTTTTTATCCATCTAACAGTCCATCTATCAAACCCTTGTATCTCCAATTTATTGGCAAGAATGCTGGGAGGAACTGTATCAAATGCCTTACAGAAGTCCAGGTAGATAACATCCACAGCTCTTCTCTGCCCACTGATGCAGTCACTGGCCACAGGAGGCCATAAGTTTGCTGCCTAATTACCTCCCCATCTTCAATGTCTTTCCACCTATCTTTCAAGAGGATCTCTTCCGTGATTTTACTGGGTATAGTGGTGAGGCTGATTGGTTGCTAGTTCCCAGAAGCCTCCTTTTCATCCTTTCTAAAAATTGGTGTGGCACTTCCCATGTTCCATCCACTGGGGACTTCTTTTCTGGTCTCTGGGAACTACTATGTTTATAAACAGGTAATCTGAGGACACATAATGTAATACCAAAGGACATAATTTCAGTCAATAGCTTAAATGACTGCACTCTAAATCAGCTAATAGATTCCTTCAACTATAATCAGAATTCTCTAGATCTGGGCTAAAACTTCTAGATGTTGTAGCAACATTTTGCATAAAATACTTAAAATAAAATTAAATGTTATACATATATATATATATATGCTGATATTTTTTCAGCAGACTAAAAACTTTGCTGGTAAGACAGCTAAGGAGATGATAAAAACTAATAGTGCACTACTGAGAATGGACAACCTGAGCTATTCCAGGTAAAGGCTCATTTCCCCAGCAGGGTTTTGGGGTTGTATTTACTGCTCGAGTGCATTGCCTGCTGTGTTCTGTGACTACTGCAATAACAGATCCTGCTGGACTCTACTATAAACACTTCTGATCAATCAACACTGGCATCTTCCTGTAGCTTTGCTATTAAAAAGTGGAGGGAATTTTTTAAGAAAAGGCCATTCATGTAATTCAAATAATACTAATAATTTGTAATGAGCACAGTTTAAGGCAAGTCACTAAAAAGCCTATTTTCTTTCTAAAGTTTGGGATAATGGAATGCTACTAGTTAATAGTTTTAGGCCTCCCAGGATTGTTTGCTGAAGTGGCCTTCTTTAGTGCATTGCCAGTAGGCTGGCAATGCATGCATGGTAGGAAAACACATGTATTAAATGGGTTCTTTTTGTGTTGCATCAGTGAGTTTATCTGCATGCACGAAAAATTTTTCTAAACATCATGATCATCAGTGGTGCATAGTAAGGACTGGAGACAAATACTGTAAAAAGCAACTTGTTCAAAATTTAACAACTTAACTAGAATACAACACTCTCAAGTTCAGAAACTGTGGTGTGACAGACTGTATGAGACACAAAATGCTTATGAAAGATTGTGTTTGAAAGACATAAATTAACCTGAGATTACTAATATATTTTAAATTTTTTTAACTGCAAGAATTTGTGCTGGAATTCCTGTAACACTCATGCTTTTGTAGAACAGAAGTGCTTTTATGTGACCAGTGTGATCAATCTTGAAATAAGCAGTGCTGCTGAAATGTACCTGTGAAATTATATATGTATTATGTCTGCAAAATGTGAACAACTGAAGAATGTGACAGTCAGCTTGTGCTTTTGAATGTGCTGCAAGAGCTGAATTAATACAATGAATTACTCTGTATTATCTGCTTGGTCACAAATTCTTCTCTAAATTGCATGTTCCTCATGCATTACATATTGTCCTAAGTACAGATGAGGATGCAGATATATTTTTCTTGTTCTGTATGTTCTTAAATACCAGTTCCTACCATCTTTTAAAAGGGTAGAAAAAAGCAGCAGCAGCAGCTGAGGATGTTTGGGGATGAATTATCTGAATATCTGAACTGATTGCTAAATGATTCAAGGCTGAAGTTTCTCGTGCTGATAGACTTGACATTTTTCTATGTAATTTTCTTTAGAAATGCACTCATAGTAGGAAGGTGATGGCATAATCAGAGAGTGAATTCCAATTAAAGGAGCAAACACTTCAATTTGTTTTCTCATTGAGGAAAAAAAAAAATAAGCAAGGACCAGGAACTATATGAATGCAACATGGTCATCCCTTGTTGCAGAGGAAAAAGTAACATAAGGATTTTGGATAACAAGGAAAGCAACTATCAAACAATAGAGCAACAAAGATCAAAAAATAACCCAGCTAGGAGTCAGCTAGGTTACATAAAAGTCACTGCCAGTTAGCAACAAATAAGAGATTGCACAAAGAGCACCTGCCCACGGGAACATCCTAAAAGTGTTTGGTTAAAAAATCCACAATGTGAAAAGAAGAAAGCAAGACTATTAAAAAACAATATAAAATGTTTAATGGTTTAAAGATATTCAAACTCTTGAGGGTTAGAGTTGTCACATTACCCTAGGCCTGAACTTGAACCTGCAAGAGTACAGAACTTCTCCCCAACATGTCCAGACCAGCTGCATTATGTAACCCTTGTGGTAGCAAAAATTTCAAAATGAGGTTCTAATTTCAAAAAGCACTTTTCCACCTCTGATTATATTTTAAAACTACCTTACTTTATGTGTGCCTGGTTTGTATAGCCTTCTCTTACCCTTTTCCCATGAGAAGAGACAACAAAAATTATGGAGCAATGATCCTGTTTGGTGTGAGTAAAAATGCCGGTACATCTTTGAGAGCTGGATAGAAAACTGAGCAAACAAAGTGAAGACAAGTACAAGTTTAGAATTATAAGAGTTGTAACCCCAGTACCACCCAAGACTGTGTCTATATTAAGCCTTAATTGAGAGCCAAACTAAGAGCAAAATTATGTATTCTGTTCTTGAAACTGAAACTAATGTGACAATACTACATACAAAACTGATCATTCACTAAACACAAACCCTAGTTTACTTTAGGTTTTGGGAAGTGCATGCAGGAGTTTGAGCATCTTCTTCGGTCACCAGATCTCTACACGTGAAAGCAAACCCAAACCCTCATAAGTAGGTGCAAGAGAATAGCCATTTACATTTTCTTGGTTTTCCTGCACTTTTTTTGTGAATTCTCCACTGGCCAAGGAAATAACTAGGAGTGTTTCTGCTAACTCCAGTTAGTGTGGGAGTGTTTTGTGAATACTAAATATCTGTAGTGGTACATTGTGCAAAACTGCATGATTTCCTTTCAATTTGCCACATCCCACTGAAGTTACATAACCAGAGATTTCCCCTTATGAAATATAATGAATAATAGTAATATTTGCAATTAAAAACCTCACACCTAGTGATTTCTGGTACTTAAAAGAAAAAGCCTAACACAACCATCCCGGCAAACAGCATGAGATAATAACACGGAGTCTTTACAGACAAAACAGCATTTCTTCATTAAATATCTATTTCTTGCTGCCTTTTCAGTTACACTTTGTAAATTAATATTCTCAGGAGAAAACCTAGAATTTGAAGGTATAATTTACACAGCAGAAAGCCCAGAGTTTGCCTGAAAGTTTGCTTGCCTCATCCTCTTTTCAGAGTATCTCAAAAATAATTAATCTGGCTCAATTTTTAGAGCGGGAAACAAAAGATTTCATCCCACTTTTGACTTCTTTTTATCCTCATTTTCACACAATTCACTTTGTATTTAGCCTAGGTTCCTTAGGTAAAGTGTTTATGCTATCTCAACAGCTAAAGTTACATTGGTAGCTAATACACGTCAGAAGCTTCTCTTACACTATATGTTTGGTAGAAGTGTTAATTAGATATTGATTGTCCTGACACTTTTCTGCATTTTAGCCTTTACAATTTCAGGGCTGTTATTTGTTCATTTGTGTAGACAATCTTGTCCTTCATCGTCTACACCAAGATGAGCAGAATTATGGGGTCTCTCTCCTACAAAAATTGTCTGAGAGAGCTGGAGTTGTTCACCCTGGGAAAGAGGTGGCTCCTGGATGACCTTATTTCAGCCCTTCAGTACTTGGGAAAGCAAATTTTTACACAGGTGGATAGTGATAGGACAGGGGGGAACAGACTGGATGATAGGAAGAAATTCTTTATTCGGAGAGTAGTGAAGTATTGGAACAGGCTGGTCCCAGAAGCTGTGAGTGCCCCATCCTTGGAAGTGTTCGATGCCAGGTTGGATGGGACTTTCAACAAGCTGGTCTAGTGGAAGGTGCTCCTGCCCATGGCAGAGTGGGCTAGAATGAGACGATTATAAGGTCCCTTTCCAACCCAAATCATTCTAGGATTCTATGATTTTCTTCATCTATTTTCATAATAAATACTACTGTGAATGAGAAATGTGGCTGTGGTAAAGGAGATGATAAAGTGAACATTTACCATAGTTAGCAACTCACCTAGACCAGGCTTTAAACAATTCGGGTTATCTATCCAAACTTATACCAGTACCTCCTGTATCTATAAAGCTCTGCACCTGTGCATGCAACTTGGTGAATATGCTGTTGCTCTTCTTTAAATACATATATATTACATATGTAGACACACTCTTCACTACAGCTCAGCAGATTTGATAGCTGCATTTGAAATTTTTTCTATCTATATTTCACTACCTTAAGAAAAAAACATGATGATTTAAGTGAGAGTGATTAGCTAGAACATGTAAGCCACCTAGCAAACATACTCAGCTATTTACTCAAAGCAACAATTTCAGCCATTTTTATTTGACTAGTCAATATATGCTGCCTGAGAAGATGCACACTCATGCAGTGAAGTTAGTCTTACTGGAAACAGACTTTATTGTTTTAGCTACATTTTGCAGACCTTTCAAAAGTAATCCATGCTCCCAAGACTGGATGATTTACAGATTGAAAATCCTTCATAAAATCAATTTCTTCCAACTCAGTGGACAAATACAATTCTACTTTCTTTAATAATAGAATGGCAAAGTAATGAAATACTGTGAAATAATTGACTAGTTAATTCCTTTTTTTTCTATTTTAGAATAGGCTTTTTCTAGAAGGACTTGCTGTGGTCTTTTGATTAGGTTGCTTGAAATCACTCTGATTGGAATAGCTAATTGAACATGACTAAATGATGAGTCAGACCCAATAGGAGTCAACGATAAGACACACTTGCCAGAAAAGAAAATCAGATTCTGGGAGGTATTAATAGCAGTGTCATATGTGGGACATTGGAGGTAATTATTCTGCTCTATTTGGTTTTGGTGAGGATGCAGGTGATGGTGGTCTGCCTGGTGCGGGCACCTTACGTAATAGATGATAGCAAATTGAAGGGTCTGGAGGAAACCGACGAGAGCAATAAGAGGTTTAAGCAGTACTGTCTGTTAGGAAAAGTGAACGTAAGATTATTATCTTAGTTATGTAAGGAACTTTTGTTGTCACTTGTTCACTGATGAGAGAAGTAAACAGCTTATATCACAGCCATGGCCGTGCCTTCTCTCCTGAAGTGTGTGCATTTGTCCCAGGGAGGTATCCCTGGCTTCCAGATGTGGGGTGCAGGCTCGTGGGTGCTTCCCAGGGCCCCAGTGCAGTGCTCAACCCTTGAAGCAGATTCTGGCTCAGCTCCTATCCCACTGGTACTGCACCCACTTATTTCCACATCTCTATAGCATGACTTTCAGGTCCTTTTCCACCTCATATACTCCTGGCCCTCGGGGTGGGTTCTGCCTTGGCCTGGAAGCGATGTAGCTTCTTCAACATCTGTGTGGAAAAATCCCAAAAACCACATCCATATCAGTGCTGAGAATTTCTGGGAGACACACTGCTCTGTTGTGCCCTTTAAGGCACACCTGCATCCTTATGCAAAAATGTACAGTTGTGATTGAAATAATCTGCACTGGGCTCATTCTCAATAGACCAATGAAAGAACTGCAGACAAAATAACCTCCTGTGCTCATGAGACTCCCACAGACTGCAGAACAGCCCTGTCCCAAGACTGGCCTTGTGCCTCCCTGCACAAGGAGAAGAGCAAGTAAGTCATCCAAAGAGCTGGACCAGATACTGATCTAGTACATACATGGCATGTGAATGCAACTTCTGTTTCTTTGCTGTGGTTTGCTTGGAATAAGTGGACAGAAAAATGTGGGTACTCTACTGAAAATGGAAAATGCCTTTCAGAAGAGAACTGTGCTCCCCCTCCACCAGGACTTACCCATTTAGATGAAGCAGTGGTTAAGCACAATTCATTTACAATGCATTTCTGCTAATTGCAGGCCTCTCCCAAAGCCTCCATCCTCTTTGGGGTACTTGTTGAGGGTGATGAAAGCCAACCCATGCTGACTGGGTACACACCTATGGCAATAGTGCTTCAGTGTGTACTGTGTTTGCATGGCAAGGTCTTGATTGGGGCAGAGAGGAAGTTTTTACAGGGGTAACTTCTGTGAGAAGCTGCTAGAAACTTCCTCCTGTGCCCAACACAGCCAGTGAGAAGAGGCTCCAAGATGGACCCACCACTGGCCAAGGCTGAGCCCACCAGCGGTGGTGGTCACGACTCTGGGATATCATTTTGGAGAAGGGGGAGAAAAAGCTGCGCAGCTCCAGCCAGAGAGAGGAGAGAGAATGTGTGAGAGGAACAGCTCTTCAGACACCAAGACCACAGAAGAAGGAGGGGCAGGAGGTGGTCCAGGTGCCAGAGCTGAGATTCCCCTGCAACCCATGGTAAGGCAGCTGTGCCCCTGCAGCCCACAGAGGTTTGGGGGGGAGCAGATACCTGCAGCCCCTGGAGGATCCTATGTCTGGACAGGTGGACGGTCAAATAAGGTTGTGACTCCATGGCAAGTCCATACTGGAGCAGGCTTCTGGCAGGACATTCAAACCTGTGGAAAGAGGAGCCCATGCTAGAGCAGGTTTTCCGTAATGACTTGTGACTCATGGGTGATCCATGTAGGCAGACATCTGCCACCATAGTACTGCCCTCCTTATTTCTACATCTGGAAACACAAACTGGAAGCTGGAAACACAAACTGTGTTCTTCCTATGGCCACAAAACAGAGTGCACCTGTGCCTGACAGGGTGCAATAGCTGACTCTGCATCAGAAAAGATATGTCATTTGCTTTGGATGTCTGAAACAGCACTGGGCTTTGTCCCAGTTGCTTCATGGTAAAAGTCTCCTTTTCACAGCTGTACCTGAGACATGATCTCCTATAAATAACTCAGCATTGATTTTTAACCTTCTATAAGTAATGGTGGAAGCTCTTTTCTTTTTTCCATTTTTTTAGTCTTTTGGGAAGCTTCTGCATGCTTCCTTCTGAGTGTTGATATTTGAGACTATTTTCCTTACCTCAAGAATATTTCCTTGCATTTCTTCACATATGAATCTATTCTGTCTTTTTGCATGTTAAAGGAGTTTGACAGCCAGGCGATTGTACCCCCATTCACCCTTTTCTGATCCATTCCCATTTTTCCAAGTTTTCTCAGTTCAGTTTTCAGAGTAGCATTGGACATATAATGCACAGACACTCCCTTTCCAGCAGCTCTGAGTTACTCTTTTTTTCTTCATGCAAACTTATATCTGAAATAAAGTAATCTTTGACTTTCAACATTGCTGCTCTGTATCCCAGACACTAAAATTGTTGCTGTGGCTTTGAGGCAGGGCAGTGAACTGCCTTGTGGACTGCAGGCACCTTAGGGTTAGGTCATGCAGTAGAGGATACAGGAGGCAAATGTTGCATGTACAAGTATTCAGATGATTCATTATTACATTTTTGGGAAGATTTAAATGAGCAATTACCTGCATGAGCTACCTGACTGGCATACACAGTTGTGACACAGACACAGTGAAATGTTTCAGATTTCAGTTTTATTCTGACTCAGACCAAAAAAAGGAAGGGGAAAGAGTAAACAGACACAGTTTGTAAAAACTTGATTTTTAAGAAAGGCTTGCGTTTTCTACTTGAATTGAAAGCTTATTAACAACAATGGAGTTTAAGTTATGAAGCTAAACTATAGAGGTTAAAATTTCTTTAATAATATGTGCTAAAACTTACATACTAGTACCCCCACCACTAGTCTTTTTTCTCAGGTTAGGTACCTTAGATTTTTTTTCCTTGTTATTAAAGATGCTGGTTGACTGAGACAGGATATTATTCCACTGTTACTGCAAGTTGGTTTAGAAAACAATGATGAATACAGGGACCTCTATAGTTCTCTATGTGAACCAATGAAATAAAAGAAACACACCAAAGAAATAAATATATTTGAAGAGAAAAAAGAGGGCCTAAGTAGTCAGCCAAAGACCAAAAAGTTACAGAATAGAAAAGGGCATCATTTTTCACCCTTTGTTGAGGTAAATATGATTTGTACTTAATGGGGGTCCTTGGCACTGCAAAAATGTGAAAAGAAGATCAGAGAGTCTTCAGTCAAGATCTGATGTTGAATGCTCACTTTTATAGAAAATTTACAGGGGAAAATAGTAGACAAAGTTTTACATCATGACAAAATTAATTGTAACTAAAATATCTCCTAAAATATTCTAGCCTTCTTTTGGAAAACATAAATATTGTTTATGAATTTTCTTCTTCTGAATATCTTTGCAGTTTTTCACTTTCAGTTACATCTTCTCAAATCAGTAAGCTTTAAAATAATAAAGTTGTGTAAGAACAGATTTAATAGAACAGTACAGATCAAGATGCTTCACTGTTTTGAAATTCTACTAACAATTCTACTAACTTAGGCATATCTAATAAAAAACTTTTTCCTTGACCCACCAAACCATCTATTCTTAGGCAAATTGACTCCAGATGAACACAAACCTTAATGAAATGCATGACCGAAGGTTTTTACTCATTATAGAAGTTTTTAAGTCAAGCATTTAGTTTTTGTTCTCTTAACCACTTCAATTTTCTCTTAGTCCATTCTCACAGCCTGAACAAGGGACTAATATCTGCTGGAAATAAGAAGAAGGTACAGATACAACTTTCTATAACCAAATGTAAGCTATATACATTGTATTCCAAAGAAAAATATTTGCTTTGTTTTTTTTTTATTCTTTGTACCTAACTTTCCCTACCATATATATTGCCCTAGGAGTGTGACATTTAATGGTATTTTGATAAAGTTTCAAAGATGAGTTTCAGAAAGCAGGTGTAAAAGAGCAGGCACTTTCCAGAACACATCCTATTTTCTCAGTGTGTCTTAGTACTGTAACTCAGGTCACTCTGCTAATTCACATCTTGGTTGGTTTGGGATCTGATTTATATTTATGTATGAATACAAACTGAACAAATTTTTTTCCTGAAATCTCTGAGTGGTAGAGGAACCATAATTTCATATTTGCTGTCAGTTCTAAAAGGTCTTGAAGGCTGATAAGAAAAGAATGAAGTTTTCCCTGATATTGCTTGGGCTGTTCAGGTCAGATACTGTAGATTAGTTGTATTGAAAGCATTCTATGTAAAATCTATGGAGAGGCAGTAGTTTTGCAACCACTTGAATAAAAATTTTCTCTAGGGACATTATGTTTTTTAAATCCTTGCCAGTACCAAGGGGATCTCTTGAATCTAAAGAGGGAAGAAATTATATAGAATGAAAATGGTGAAAAAGGAAAATAAAAACCATGCCTAATCTAGTGCATTTCCCAGTGGATATCACACAACAAAGGACTGAGACTAATCAGTTTTTAAAAAGTCAGTTTCAACTTCCAGTATGGTGTTAGAACATAGGTATCTGTATCTTTAATAAAGAAGTTTCTTCTTGCCTTCTAAATGTTTGCAAAACGTTTTTTATCTTTATGAACTAGAGAATATTTATAGAGAAATAATTGATTTCCAACAAATTACTTAATTTCATTTACTGTTTCCACGTTCTGTCTTCCTTGATCTTTGAGCAGTTGCTGACTAACTGTAGCTTAGTGGATAACACACGGTTTAGGACCTTTCAAAGGTATCTTGGCCTCCAAGGATCCTGCCCAGTCTGGGATGTCAGATTAGGCATTCCTGGTTTTGGCAGAAGAGACTGGCCTAGAGATAGAAAAGGAATATTTCCCAGGCAAAAGTGTGACCTCAAGGACTTTCTATACATCAAACTTCCAGAAAAGATTTCTAAGTTTAGGGGCATTCTGCTTTAGCTCTGAAGTTTTAAAAAGTGTTTTTTATCATTTGTATATTTGTTATACTTCTCTATCTTTGGGTAAAATTGTTATGAGTCCTAAGCATAACATATTTTTGCCTCTATTATCTTTATTCTTGAGATTTAGCACTTATATGTTTTTCTCGCAGTCTGGCTCGAGTTTTTGGCTGTTTGGTTTTTTTGCTTGTTAATTTGAGAGAATTGAGTTTTGCCCAATGCAGTACACACACGCTTGATACACTGTGGAATCATTCATGTTCACTATAATTATTTTTACCAGGGGTCCAAGGCATCTAATGAAGAGTTATACATGATATAACCATCATTATAACCCCTCCATTAATCAGTCATCCTCCCACTTTTGAAAGAAAAACAAATCTGTTTGAGAAACATGGAAAACTGAAAGTATTATACAGAGGGTCTTTAAATAATGAAAGCCTGTTAAAAGGCTTTTGACTGGTCCCGACCATCAACATGTCCCTGCCATCCTGATCTTTGTCTCTAGATTTTGACCTTAAATTTGATTTTACCTTTTTGATAGCTGAAAGTCCATCTGTAGTCAAAAACATGCGTTTCCATTTTCAGCTACTAATGATCAATAGTGTGGCTGAGCATGTCTTACCTTTAATTGTACCACCACAGCTTGCAAGGTTATAATTTCCATTTTCAGGTCACCCACTTTTATTTTGAAGATATTTGTTATGCAATTAGCCATTTCCCTTGTATAACTAACAGAATGTGATAATGGAAGTTGCCATAGGTTAATTTTCATCACATCTAAGCTTCCAAGTTCCTTATTGTTTTCACAGTTAGCTCATACACTTTGCTAGCAAAATGGGTCCCGTAATTTATTTGTGGGCAAAAGAATTCAGCAATAGCTGCTACTGAGTTATGGTTCACATCTCATCACATAGAAAGGCCTAATTCAGGCTGGTCAGCAAGTCTGCTTTCTTTGCTTTAGTTACTCCTCACCTTTCTGACTGTGCCTTGCAGGAGTCCTCACGCTGCCAGGCCCCCCTGACCCCTGCCTGCACCACCAGCTGTTCCAGCAGCTTTTGTCTCTTCAGCTCCATGTGTATGCAGCATGGGACACTGATCTGGCTAGCAGGAAAATCTTAAGCAGCTTTATTCCTTCCCACACCTTTGCTTGAAACTTGAAATACATAAAACCTTCTGCTCCTCTTTCTCTAATTTTTCAATCTGAAGTTACACAGATGACATATATTGTTGACATATATTTCCATACAATGTTCTCTTTAAAACCTTTCTCTTACTTTATGATATAGCTTCCTTTTGGCAGAGATAACATGAAAATGTAGAAGCATACCACAAGCTAAACAACTGTGTTCTGACCTGAAGATAGGCTAAATATCTATGATTCAGACATGTCTATATATTTTCCTTTCTCTCTGCCAGAAGGGACCTGAGCACCCCCCTGTTATAGGCTCCTCTCTACTCTGGAGCTCTTGGAGTAGAAAGGACACATAGGGCTTTTCCGCCTTCTCTGTCAATCTTACATAAAAGTATATGAGATGAAACCCACAAATTAGGGTTTGAAAATTGGTTTATAATCAATACGTCACTGCAGAGCAAACCCAGCTTGAGCAGGTGCACACAAGCCACCACAAGCTGCTCTGTGAGCCAGGCATTGACTTCTTTCTGCTTCAGAGAGGGCATCAAACTGCAGAGTGCAGCACATACATAGCACTTGATGCTACACTTCTCTCTCCTGATGAATCTAACAGACAATTGCTAAAAAAAACGCTCCCACAGCTTGTATGCCTTTTGAAAAGTATTCCATTTTGGTTGTTTGGCTAAACAGTTCTGGCTGAGGTAGCAGTGACTTGTAAGACTTAGAATCAGCCAGAAAATATAAATGTTAATTGGTTACAGCTGAAATTTGAATTCACAGTGAGACAGAAAGTTGACCTTTAAGTATCGTTACCTTTGAATAGCTCTCAGCCTTGGGAAAATGTACCACTGTCAAAATATTACTGTATTCCTAGAAGCTGCGCTAGAATTAGAAAGAAGTTGTTCAAAATGAGGCTAAAGTATGCCATAATCATGGAGTAGTCTTATCACAGGCTGAATTAATGCAAGATCAGATACAATCACGATGTCGTTTCAGGAATATTAAGGGATAATTGTGGAGAGTCAGATAATTACTTCAAGCGGTCAGGTAACCTCTGATACTCAAATACTGCGCTTGTCTCATTAAAACTTCATCTGGAAGAATCACAATACCCACTTTTTCACGATTTAAGGAAGGTGCTCTTTTGACTTCTTAGTACAAGGTCCATTAACTAATTTTGAGTCTCTCCATTACCAGTAGTGCCCCTGCTGTACAAAATATATTATTCTTAAAACCAATTCCCCAAAAGTTCAAAGTCCTATATTTATGTCTCTCATGTTGCTCTAACTGCAAGGCTTTATCTAGTAAATATATACATTTCCACATGACACAATAAAGATATTGATTTTAGGTTTATTCTAAACTGTCAAGTAAATAGGCTTGATCACAGCAAAGCACAAATCCTATTGACTTTGCTGGGCAGAGACAAATAAAGCTCCTAAGCTTTACCTGGCCCAAAATAACCCTTTGTAGTTCTGATCTGTGGTTAGAAGAAGAAAACCCACACTGAATTTCACTTTAAATTTGCATTGAGATTTTTGGTGTAGATTTTTTGTTTTGTTCTGGTTTATTTTGATATTGTTTTTTACTTTTGTTTTTGTTTCTGGGTTGTTGTTTTGCCATTTTTTCTGGTTTGGTTTTCTTTTTTTTCCCCCAGTGATATCAGGCAGCTATAAAGAGGGAAAGGTATCTATGAGAACACTAGAAAACAAAGACACCCTTTGGTCTATGTGGTCTTTCCTTTCTATGGTAGCACTTCAGTTTCCCTGCTGTCCTATTCAGTAAGCATGACTGTAGGCCCAGAGGCCATTTAAAATGAGTAAGAGAGGCAGAGCCTGGCCAAAGGGCATGAGAGATATTCCAGGCAGTGTCAGCTGATCCAGTGACAAGACCAGAAAAGTGCTACAGCCTCTGTGGCCTTTCCCACCTGCAGCACTGCCTGGTTATTCACACACCTGCTACATACATTTTGTGCAGAGATGATGGCCCCCTGTCCTGTGCATTCCCCAGCACACTGGGTCCAAATCCTGCCTGATGCCTCAGGCTAAAAACAGAGGAACAGAAGAAAGCTGAAGGAAGAAACCTGGAGCAAATTGAACAGGAGCACCCATACACTAAGTGAGCTGGCAGCACGCTGTAAGACAGCTATTTGAAAGCTTGACAAAAGCAGCTCTGCCTCACCTAAGGGTAAAATATGTCACCAATATGAGCAAGAGATCACTAACTATTAGATGTAGAAGCATGAGCCTGCAATTTTTTAATGACCACACACTTTCCTTGTTGGGCATTAACCCATTGATATAAAAAATAACAGCAACGGGAGATGTAATCAATCATAGTTCTTATACCTGGGTTGGAGTATGTGATTGCTTTATATGAATCCTACTTCTTCTTCCTTTTTTCGTGCCTCCATCCTGACAGAAGTGGTCACATGGTTTCTCTTTCATCAACTCCATAGGATTGGGACGAAGTTGAAAAAGTTGTGTTAAAAAAGTGGTGTTAGGTGGCCTCTCCACCAGAAAATTCAGATGCAGATGCGGAACTGAAAGGCGCTAAAATGAAGGTTTCCTTGAAGAGATGCCTGGGATGTCTGTACACAGTGGACAAACTCTGCTGATATGACATTTGTGTGCGTGCTGGGCAGGAGCAGGGCAAGGACATGACTTGGAAGACATTAGTGTGTCAGCATTCAGGAAGGCTGATGCAAGGTGAGTGTCAGGTTAGTGCCAACATTAATGGTTAAATCATGTCTTTCATCCCCTGGAACTGAGGGCTTGTAACTGGCAAGGAGCCTGGACTGTCACTCAGGTGTGTTAGAAGGAAGTTTCTCATTCTATTTCGATTTTTTGGGAAGAAGTGAAGAACTAAAAATACATGTTCACGCCTTACATTACTTAAAGAAAGTTACCGTGACTTATTCATCATGAAATGATCAGGAAGCACGGCAAGCTGCAGCAGTGGCTCTCTGCACAGCAAAGCCTGAGGATTTCCACTTTCAGATGAAGTGGAAGCTGGGAGGAGGGGCAGGCTGCCCTTTCCTAGCCATGTAACAGCTGCCCTCTGACTCCTGGAGCCTGGGGTGTGCTACTCTGCTGCTTTGCCTTCCACTGAGTAATAGGCGCTGTCGCCTGCTGCCATAGCGCCAGGTCTGCTCTCAAGGGATGGGATGATTTAACATCTCTTTGACTTCTTCTGTGAAGCTACACACTGAATACTTCAGTCTAAAAGCCCACCATGAGTAAATCAAGAGTAAAAAAAAGCCATAATTGCCTAAAACCATGAAAAAAACCCATTGAGAGAACAGTATTTTTGTTGTTGCTGTACCATTTAGTAACATTGTAAGTACAATTTGTTTGTTTTAGAAACAAGCTGTAAAAAAATCAACACATGCAGAAAGAAATACTGCCAACTTTTAGGCAGCCAGCTCTTTACTCTGCTTTAGACCATTAGACCTCTGCAGGTCCACTTTGCATCTGTACTCATACCTCAAGAGAGAGCACCTCCAAAGTTCACCTCAGGGAGGATCTCTGGACTACAAAGGCCCTTGAACAATAATGAATGTTCCTGTGTCCTTCTGGATGAAGAACCAGTCCTGGGTCTTGGCTGATGTCCTGTAAATCCTCACATCAGCCTGATGTTCCTAAGTTCCATATATCATGCTGTATTATTTACTATGAGATTTTTATCCTCATATTCCAGTCCTTCTTCATTTCGGTTCCATTTTTTCACAGATCCCTGTGGTTTATGAGCATTCCTGTTTAGTATTATGGGTGGTTGAGACACAGACTGATAGAGTAAAAATTTAAATTTGTTCATAAGGGCATCTTTAATGTTCTTTTTTCAAAAAACAGCCTATATTTTTATTTAAGATTTCATTGATGCTTTATGTTTTTAGAGGAGTGGAGTTAGTGGAGAAAATGAGAAAGTAACTTGGGCTTTTTTTTCTGAGATGTTTGCTATAACTCCAGAAATTATGTGGATTTTGTATAGATGATCAGCAGCTGTTTGAGAGGATGTTGTGTTGCTAGGAGACACTAATAAGGATGTACTATGAAAAATATATGCTCTTTTTAAATTGAACTTGGGCCAGGAAATGAATGAATAAAAAGTAGATTAATGAATCCGGGTATCAAAAATATCAAAGACTGCGAGAATATTTAACTTCTGTGCTGGAAAGCCAGTGTTAAGTATAAAACTTTTTGCAGTTCCAACCAAAATGCATCAAAATGAAAATAACAGACACTGTGGATCATTAACAGATTGATTAGAAGCACACAGGTAGTCTGAATCAAGAACATAAAGGAAACAAGAACAAAAAAAAAGTTTGTACAACTGCATGACTGTTTCACCTTGCTGGTGTTAAACAAAGATCAACGGTACACACCTCAGGTATCTTTATCCAGTTAATTGATTAAGCTTACTGAAACAACTTACTCTCTTCTTCTCTTTATAATCACAGAAAGTTCAGTCAGAAAGGACATGAAAAGATATCTCACCCAAGGAGGACAGTTAAACGTCAACCATCCCTGGCAGATATTTGATCAGGTCATTCAAAACACCTCCACTAATAGGGGCTCCTCCTCAGCCAGTCTCATCTGTTGCTTCCCTTTCCCTGTTATTTAGGGAGCTTTTCCTGATGTTCAACCTAAAACTCTATTATGGTATCATTTAGAATGGAAAAGACTTTTAAGATAATTGAGTCCAACCATTAACCCAGCACTGCCATGTCCACTACTAAACCATGCCCACAAGTGCCACACCTACATGACTTTTGGATAGCTCCAGAGACAGTGACCCCCGTCACTGCCTCAGGCAGCCTCTTCCAGTTCTTGGGAACCATTTTGGTGAAGAAATCTTTTCCTAAACCCCCTTGGTGACAACTTGAGGTCTTTTTTCTAATTGCTTTTGACCTGGAAGAAGAGTCCAAACCCCACTTCACTACAACCTCCTTTCAGGTGGTTGTAAAGAATGATAAGCTGTTCCCTCAGCCTCCTTTTTTCTGGGGTAAACAGACCCAGATCCCTCATCTGCTTTTCATAATGCTTGCTCTCTAGATACTTCACCAGCTTTGCTGCCCAAAACTCTCTTACCAAAGTTTATCAAAGTACCTACATCCGTCATATTTTCAAAGCTCTGAGTCCTTTTGGCATTTGTGCTGGAAACTGTTAAATGCAAAGATATTTTGCGTAAAGATCTGATAATTTCTCCTGGACTTTGGGAATAAGTGAATGAGAAAGAACACAAGTTTATTAATTCACAGCCAAGGAGACTTGCTCAATAAAACAGTGCAGATTTTGTCAACACAACCTTACCCTTTCAGGTCAGCAGTAAGTATTCAGTCTCATCTGTGGTTGCCCATCAAAAAAAAAAAAGAGATGCCTGAAAATGTCAAACAGAAAATAGGAGATAACTGAAAATGTCAAATGGCTTCTCACAATCCAAAATGTCCAGATAAAGCCAGTACTTTTTCTAGAAGTAACTAGGATGTAAATGGAAGTAAACACTTTTCCGTTGTTCTACTTTTTCAGTTTTGCTGAGGATCTATACCTGCAAAAGTTTTGCAAGTTAATTTCTACCTTGGTTGTGTTGTCACATCTGGAAAACGGTGATGCTACAGTTTTAAGAGTTCAACTAAATAAGATGCAGATTCATAGTATCACGGTAGAGCTTCATACATTTTGTGCTTAGTGATACCACTAGATCTCAACACCTTTATTGATGAGTTAATGTGCCTGAAAGGGCCTCTGATAGAGTGGTGTGATAGTAGTACAGACCCACCTTCCCCATTTTCTTTTAAGTTTTGTCACTAAAGGTGAAGAATTAAGAAACAGAAAAATGATAATCAAATAACATCAAATGACTGAGAAAGTCATGAAAAAATTCAGAGTTCAAGCTGAAGCACAATAGGAACCAATCACTTATGGCTGTCTAATGGCAGGGTGTTTGTCCGGAGGGAATGCTGAATTGTGTGCACAGATGGATGCGTGTGATGGTCCTGCAAATCCACAGGTGTCCAACAATTCACAGCACAGAACTGGAACTTCTATCTGCTGGAATATGCTATTCCATGCATAGTGAATTACTGTTCAAAAGTAAAAGCTGTACTGGCAGCTTTACCCCAGAAGTTATTTTTCTATTTGTGTTAGAAGCAAAATCAGGCTCTATAGTAACATAACACAACATAACATAACTCACCCGCTAGTATTTCACCTTCATTTTATTTCCATACTGATGAACTCTTGAGTGTCCAGACTGGCCAGAATACTAGGAAGTGACCCATGCTTTAAATAACTTCACTTTATAATGCAAGATGTAGTTGAAAAAGTTTAAAAATTACTCAAAACAGGCAGATTTCTACCAGAAGCCAGGGGCTTCTCTTATGTCTGTCAGAGCCACTGCTGGCCAGTTCCAAGACAGATCCACCTCTGGCCGGGGCCGAGCCCATCAGCAATGGTGGCAGCTCCTCTGGGACAACAAAGTTAAGGAGGTCTGTTGTGAATCCTGATTTAGGTTGACTATGCCGATTTGTCATGAATGGCTGGTTTAGGTCATTTAAACAAATCACCATCAAATGCATCAATAAAAGCAAGTTTAATGAAAATCTGTAACTGCACCACCATGTTCAATGTCAAGGTTCAATATTTAGTACATAGATGAAACACAAAACCCCAAAAAATCAGATTAGAATCAATTAAGAATTATTTTCTGATGTAAGGGTGCAAGAGGGCTTAGCAACACTTAATCTTTGTCTAATGTACGAAGTTGTTCAATAGGATTTGCTACAATTATAACAGGACTTAATTAAAGATTTGAGATAGTAACACTCATACTATACTTGCTAGAGGGTATTTGAATGCATTCGATTGCTCACACTCACACGGACACAAAGTATTTACCAGGGTACTTGTTAAAAATTCCCCTTGAATGTCAGTGAAATATTCATGTGAAATGCTTTTAGGTTTCTTAGCAGGTGAGAGCTGTCTCAAGAGTCGGGGGCATCAGCCCAGGTCCTGCTGTCTCTGTGGGGGTCCTCTGAATTTTGCAAATCCAAAAGAGTTTGGGATATCTGAGAGGCATCCCTTCAGCAGGAGATGCTGCTGCAGTCCCCTGTAGTCCTGGAGAGCTCAAAGGGCTTCTCTTAGGACCGCTCTTAACAGGACTGCAAGATGATTAGCATTCATCATCTGCAAAATTTCTCTCCTCAGGTCAGTAATTACCAGAGTTTCCAAAACAATTGGAGATAGTTTCCAATAAAACTGGATATTGTTTTCAAAACTCCAGCCACAATGAATGGTACCATTCTCCTCTGGCTGTGGTTCAGGTATGGAGTGTTCCAAGGTTATATCAGGCTATAATGGCTCTCTTTACTTGCAATCTGCCACTTTAATGGCATGTTGCTAATAAACCACAAAATATTACACAACTTAACAACACTGATAACTTTTGCAATGTTAGGTCCTTAAAAAAAAAAAAAAAGTTGGGTTTTCTTGGCATTTTTTTGTTGGGGAGGTAGTCTATTCCTTTTATAATTTTGGAATTGCACTCCTAAACCTGGAGATGAATGGCAATTTTCTAATGAATTTTTACTGCACAAGGAGCCCTATATGTTTCACAAGAGTACAGATGAATTAAAACTCCAAGTATACTAATAATTCCTGTAAATTACTTACTCCATACTTCCTTTTAGCGATGGTTCTCAATGTGGACGTATCAAAACATACAATGAACAAGACTTTAACCTGGCTGCTTTGTGCTTTTTTTTCTCCATAATGTAGTTCCAAATACAATATAGGGTTGTAAGTGCTGTAACCCTGTAAAGTATTTTTTCCATCTACTCTCATATCATTACAACATTGTGTTCCCATAAATTAGTTTTTTCTCCCACAATTGTTTTTCGCTCCCACATCATGTGATGTTTCAAATAGTTGTATGATAGTAGGAAAAATTGATTAAGAGCATAGCTTGGCTTTGTGACTTGATTCACCATTATAACAATTCTAAAAGTGACAGCTTCATTTTATCAGTTTGTTAAAGTGATTTGTCTTGTAATAAAGGAAACCATCTCAACATATTTATTTGTTGAGCTTTAGCTTTGAAATTTAAATTTAAAATACAACTGAAATAATTATTTTCTGCAGTACTTACCTCACAGTGAGGAACAAAGACTGTTGGACGCAACATTCTTGACCTTTTTTCCCTGCCCAAATTTTAATACCAATTAAATACAGGGTGTTTCTTGGCTGGTTTATCTCACCTGCAGCTTCACTGATTCATGGCTGGCTGTAGTCAGTGTGCATCCTCCAGCACCATCTGCAGTTAAAACACAGGTATTATTATATACTAACATCAGAAATAACCACCAGAGGCCAAAGTTCCTGACAGGGATATGATATTATCAGTAAAATCAATATTAAAACTCTAGTCACTCTTCGAAGCAACAGAAGTGTAGTTACTGTTATTCACTTTCCTTCTTTTATGAAAATAGATGAACAGTGTGAGGTATAAAACAACTTTCTCCAAGCTGTTTTTGTAGCTTTTTGAAGCATTTATTTATTAAAATTCCAAGAGTGATCCTTCTAGATTAATCTTAAACATAAAGGCTGACTCTCCACTGGAGTACTGAGGTGAAATGAAGAGGGAAGAGCAGCCAGCAGGGAGCTGATTGCAGGTCCTTGATCTCCAACAAGTAGCCCCGACGGTATGTTAAAAAGTCATAAGGGCTACCTTTAAATGTTAGAATACAGATGTAAAGCCAGCATGACGCCATAACCTAACCATTGTACCAGCTACCAGCTTTGCAGCTGGAGAGCCAGCAAAGCTGTGAAGGACAGTCTATTCTTTCCATTCTAAATTTTAGTAAATTTTTAATTTTTTTTAAATCTTAGTAGACATCACTNTATATTGATATGTTTATAAGAAAGTGAGGAGGTGTGCCCCAGAAGGAGGGGCTGTGCTGTCTGCCTCTCCTCTCTGATTAATTGCCTTGGTGTCAGGGAACTGTCTCATCCCTAAATATTTGCCAGTTCAGTTAAGTTTTCTCTCACCACTTAACCACTGTTCACCAGTGCCAGAAGTTGCATTCACATATGCTTGCAAAAGCAGAGTTGTGGGAGTACAAATAAATCAGTCTGACCTTATTAATGGTGTTAATGACAGGCTCTAGTCAGGGCAGGGAAGAAGAAAGACTTACTTCAAATTCCTGTAACCAGCAGTTTATAAGTACAAGGTACATAGATATTCATACTTCAAAGCACAAAGGAAAACACAACCAGTGAAGTTTTGGAAGAATTTCTTCTACTGCCACCTTATTTCATAATTTTTCAGTATAAAATTTCTTACCTTTACCTCTGAATCATCCCATTTGTGAACATCAACAGTGTGTGGTACTCTGTGCAGCTCTGATCTGAGCTGCTTAGAGGTAGACTGTGTACCTGATATTTGCTGCCTTCCAGATCTTGTAAAATGTTTTACTGAAGTACAAAAAAAGTGAAAAATATAGGTCAAGAATGGGAATGTAGTTTTGCCATCACTTTATTTCAAATACTAAAATTTAAGCCAGTGCTAATTGGCAAATTTCCAAATGGGAGGAGATGAGCTCTGACAGGACTCTTTAGGAAGCTGATGCATCTCAGACATAAGCAGCAGCACTGAGATGTCTCAGCTTTTCTCTCCATATTTTTCAAGCAGTTTTTAATGTCCAGATTAGCTTTTGGCCACTGCTGTGCTCTGAATTTGTATTTTCATGCACCTGTTATGCTTCTCAGATCCCTTTTCTCAGATGTCTTTCCCCTAACTGAAGGGGAAGTTCCAACAGCAATGGTAATTTGTGACCAAGGCATGATCTGGCCCAGAGAACAAGAAGGCCCATCTGCAGAGCATTTAAACTAGATGGAAACAAGGAGGCCAGGGGCAGGACTCTACCAGGGAGTAAAATTTGCGTAGGAGATAAGAAATGCTGTAGTGTTGTCTTGCAACAATTGTGGAATATGCTCAGGGGACACTTTTGGTAAACAGACCTGGCAGTGAGGGATGGATCCAAGGCTGAACTGATCTACCTCATGCCAACACCCACAGGACTGGTGCTGGGATAAGTGTCTGAAAGAAATCAGGTCTTGCTGCAACTTTGCAATTTTCTTGCAGAACCACTAATGGTAGTAGGGCTCTGCCCAATCTATTGCCATCCTTATCAAATCCCTTTATATTTAATCACAAATGCATGTTTAATTTTCCTCAAGGAAGACAATAAAAATATTACAACATAATTTAGGTTTCCTAATTCACCACTGTATGCAGAATGATTGTTTTTCCCACCTGTATGTGTCACTTTATCTACATGAAAAGCTGGTGCAGTGTTTCCAGGCTATTTAGTGGCCTACAAGGCTCCTTCCCTGTCTCTCTTGCTTACAGCAAACCATGGCTTTCTCTTTGATTACAGCAATTCTGAACTAAGCACAAAACCTCCTGGGGTAGGGACTAAACTGAAGTTTTGAAATAACTCTATCACTGCAATTCTTAACATACATTTCATGGATTTTTGAATATATTCTTCTCTACTCAAGAAAAAAACAAACAAAACAATTGAAACAAACAAATATTTTCTGAATTTTCCAGACTAAAGTTATTCTACCTGGGAACGACTGACACCCTGACCTCACAAAAACCTGGTTTAAGCACAGTTCCTAAAATTAGACATAACATAGCCAACATAGATCAAAACAAATTACCAGCAAAGGTCACCCAAACTTGAAATTATAACTCAGATCACACAGGTTACCACGCCTTCTCTAAAAAATTTTTAATTCTATCAGCATGTCATCAGTATGACTCAATGAGATATAGTTCAAGTCAAACTCATTAGATAAGCATGGGCAAAACAGGAGTCGCTTTAGTACTGAAAACCTGTCCTGACTTTTATACTGCTAGAAGGATACACAATCTGATTCATGTTGCACAATCTGATTGCATTATTCAAAGTACTGTAAGTGGATAAAACAGACTGCATCTGTCTCTGATCTGAGGCTTTCAAGTTCATTTAAAGCTGAAAGGTTTAATCAGTCGGAGAGAAGAAGGAGAAGCCTGGTGTAGAAATGCCATCTGAATTAATCTGAGTGCTGAGCTCCAGTACAACTGGGAGTATCACATGTTCTAATTTATTAACCCTTAAATCTTGCAGAAATGTGGGCAGAAGAAGGAAGCCTACCCTTCAGGTTAACCTACCTCAGTAAGTGTCTGCTGACAGGATGAGAGGCAGTGGACACGTGAAATAAAACACATGAATTTTTTTCTAAATGTAGAAAATTCTAGTGTGAGAGGGGTCAAACACTGGAATAGTCTGTCCAGAGAGACTGTGGAATTTTCATTTTAAAACCTTTCCAAAATCTCACTTGACATGACCCTCAGAACAACCTCTTCTGGATGACTCTTCTTTAAACAGGGTATTGGACTGGATGATTTTCAGACCTGTCTCCTATCACCAGCTTCTCTATGAGTCTGTGAATCCCGCATTGCTTCTTACAAAATAGGTTTTTCTTGTGTCCCATGAACACACAACTTGCAAGGACAATGAACATTCATCACAGCTGCTGGCTTCCAGAAATTCTTCCTTAGCAACTGCTCCATCTGAAAATTCTCATAAATTTTTTGAGTCCTGGAATGCTTTCTATGTCATTGTCACAGATAGGAGCACAGGCCCAGTGGAAATCATGGGGACAAATCAGAAATGATGTCTGTTTAAAGATTGGAATACATGGTTTTCTTTTCTATGACATTGGGTACATCTGTCACAAAACAGGACTTGAAAGAACAAAATAGTGTGTTCTAAAAGTATATATTGGCAGTCTGAAATAAAATACTGACACAGTTTAGAAATTTTAAAGCTAAAAAAGACAATGAAAGAAGTGTTCAGCTGTAATACTTGTGCTTCTTCCTCCTCCCTACTTCCCACAAAAAGCCCCACACAATGTTTTCTAGGCAAGAAATATCTGAGAAAAGAATTGGAAACAAAAATCCCTAAATATATTTTAAAAGAGTATGTATTTCTCTTTCCTCCTTCACTGATATGCACATTTTTCCACAGTCAATTTTTTAATTCTGGTTTCAAGCACAGATGAAAATGTGTTCAGTCTGACTTGTTCTTCTGAACTGATAAGAATTCACCAGATTTGTTTTAACCTTCTGTTTTTCAACTTGTTTTTCAATTATTTTGTACCACTTCTTTTCAGAGTCTTTAGAGTTAGATCCCCCTCAAATCACTTTTCCCTACTTAAAGAAAAAAATCACTGATTTTTACATGTTTGCCAAAAATCCACATTCCCAGGTAGCCTCACTTCTTAGCAAGGCCTGCATGGATTTTGAAGGAAATATAAAAATGGCCAAAATTATGAGGATCCTGATCTAGTGCTGCAGATTAATATAGTTTTGTGAAATTTGCTAAGTTGTTTCTGTTGTAAATAAAGCTTTGCTTCTTTGCTAGTCATGCTGATCTAAGCAGGTGTATCAACACTTTTTGTTATGTAAAGCTAAAACACTGAGTAAATGAAAAAAATACATATGTTTGCTTCACATCTTCAGAACTGCTACAGAAAGTTCATGTTCCTATAACTCTGTCAAATCCTAAACTTCTCACATTTAAAAAATAAATCAGAAGAGAGAAAGCTGTTCTAAGTAGAGCTGCATGCAGAAAGCATTTCCCACATAGTCAGCGCCCCCATGAACGTCCACTAAGATGAATTAGGAAGAAAAGAAAAAAGAAAAGGAATGTATCAGTTGCTTTTAGTCTGACTCAGGCAGTTTCATGGTTGCTGAATAAGCAACTTTCATTAGCTGTCAAATCTGCAAGTGTGTCATCCCCATTGCTCAGGGAAGAGTTTTATTTGCATTACAAATAAACTATAATTATGCTTTGACATTTCCAAAGGCAACAACAGTTTTCTTCCAAAATGTTAACTGAAACTTTAAAAATTGTCTGAGGTGTGACAAGAGGAGGTGCAAGCCACTAACCACTATCCTGAGTGTTAAACCTGCCCGGAGAAGAGTCATGGATGAGAAGAGGACAGCAACAGTCAAAACTGAATACTCATTCTGTGAGTGTAAACACATAGACTCATCATCTTCATTGAAACACAGAAAAGGTATCCTTAAGGGCTAAAGTAGGTCTGTCTAAGAGGTATGAAACTATAATCTGCAGTTATTGCAATTGGAACAAAAAGATGCTTACACCAATGTGTGCAATTTTTTTTTCTTTTAAAATCATGGCAGTCAGCTAGATCTTCTCTCTTTTTTTTTTCTATTTTTTTAAAAATTTTTTTTTATTTTTTTCTTTTCCCCAGAGCAAAGAAATCTGAACTTCAGATAAAGGTTTCTGTTTAGTGCTCATTTGTTTAAAATTGGAAGTAACAGGCTTTTCACATGGGCTCTCAAAACCAAAGTCTTCTGTGCAAGTTTCAGCCATTCTGCCCATCATCCTTTCTTTCATGTTCTCTTACCATCGTGTATGATCTCTTTGGTAGCACCTGGCTGAGCATGGAGGAAGAGTATTGGACTGAACAGTGGATTCCAGCCTTCAGGTTGTGGTGTTGAGGAGCTGGACGGGGAGGAGAGAGCTGGGGAGAGTGATAAATCTGAACCCAAGCTGCTTTTGCAGACTGCCAGGTCTCCTGCCTTGAAGAAGATACATGAGAAACTCCCAGCCCTCTTGTGGCATTTGCTCCCAGGCTTCTGGCTGCAGAATGAGCTCGTGTGTCCCTGTCTTGTCTGAGGGCGCTGTGGGCACAGCAGGACCTTTTGGTGGAATATTACTGCACAGTCATCTTTGCTCTTTTGGTGGGTCCTTCTGCCTTTGGGAATGCTGTCTGCCTGCAGACCTTTCCCTCCAAGGGCAAGCTGCATTTCATTATGGTTTGCTATCTCAGCTGATGCGTAAGAACATGTAAATTGTGAGGAAAATATAAAAAGGTGCTGTGCTTCTTCCCTGGCCTGACGACCCGATGCAGGTGTGTTACTGGTCAGGTCACCCGCGGTGAAAACAGTGTAGGAAGCAGTGAGGAGCATGGTCTGCTCTATAAAAATGCTGAGATCAGTGCTCAGGACTGGTAGGCAAAAACAAAGGTCATTTGGGAGGCTTATGAAAAGGTTGAAAAGATGCTCAAACTTACTCAGCAACTGAGGTCTCAGGAAAGAGCTGTGTTAGAATAAAGCCAGCAGACCGAAGGAAGAACGCCGTTTTCCGCTCGCAGCTGCCGCCCAGCGGCACCACGCCAGCGGGAGGGAGCTCAGCCCTACAGTGCGGCAGAGCGGCAGCAAGACAGCAGCTGGAGAAAAGGGGCACTGCTTTGTCTGCCTGGTTCTGCCCCACGTAACTAAAGCATCCCGAAAAATACCTGCCCGTAAACCAGTGCAGGCAAGACTGCACGTTTTGCAAGCAAATGGTTAAAGCTGCGTGGGAGAGAAGGGGGCGATGGCGAGCGGCGGGATAGTGCTCCCTGGTGGAAGCGGAGCACCGGCCGCTCTACCAGGCAAAACGCGCTCCGGGCTTACGTGGTTTCGGCGCAAGGATGCAAAAAAGCAGGAGTTTAAGCTGCCAGGAATGGGATACTCTGCAGAACTATTTAATCTGCTGGACTGCAGGTGGCAATGGGAGCTGCAAAAGAGTTTCTCCCAGGAGAGCGCAGGACAGGACAGGACTATATATCAAAAACAAGTTGAAGCTTAGGTCTGTATCTGGCAGGAATTTCAGAGGACGTTCTTTTTGAGATAAGACATCAAAGACCTGATCACTGTGCTTGGAAGTTGCTACAAAATCAGAGACTAAGAGATAAATATTCCTTTGATTGTAATTTCTATTTTCTGTTCTACTGTTAGGTAAATGACTACAAAAATAGCAGCCACTCTGAGCCTATGCTAAAACGTAACAGGTAGCATATCACCTAATTATAAAATGTTTAAAATGTATTCATAATTTTTCAATAAACAGAAGAAAGGTGTTAATCTGTTTGTCAAAGATGATATAAACTCTTTACTGTGCTTCATTTATTGTCAAACTTATCTCTCAAGATTTGACTGGAAGGCAAAAAGGCACAACATTTCCTTTATCAATGGAAAACACTACACATAGCTAAATGGATGGGATAAACATACAAATAAATAAACGTTAAACCAGATATGCATGTACATAAGTTATTGTATTTTAGAGTGCTTCATACCATTAGTGCCTACAGACAGTGAATAACTCAATGTGTCATTACTCTTCATGTAAAAAGAAAGATCTTTCATTTAAATACTAAGTAAAGAGGAATAAGCATTAAGTATTACACCCTTTGTCAGAGCTGATAGTTATGTACAAAAAGCCTGAGTCAGCAAAACACATAAGCATGTGCTTCGTTCTATTCAGTTGTTCAAATCTTTTTATGTATTTTGGTGAATATAAACAGTATTAAGTACATGTCTATCATCTTCACTGGATGAAGGGTTTTTGACTTGTTTACACACCGAAAGGACTTGAGCAAAAAAAAGATTCTGCCTGAGAGGAGCTCCTTCTAGTCCTACTATCCTAACCCCTTAATTTGGAAGCTTTAGTCACACAAGGCAACCTATGAAGTCCATGTAAAGTAACTGATTTAGTAAAATTCCCCACAAGAAAAAGAAAAGTCTCACATTATCCTACCCCAAAATATATGTTGGCAGAAAATTATATAGGAGATGTTTAGGAGTAGAACATATCACAAAAATGCAACTCGTGATTTCTTTGCCAGAGTGCCATTGTTTGGGTCAATATTTGCTGTACAGGTTAAGGCTGGCTGAGCATTAACATGAAACAAATGTGTCTTGTAGTGGTATCTGCCAATATTTAACAGGGAGTTCATACAAACCTTTCTCCCTTGGGCTTCCATTAACTGTTTCAAGGACTTGTGTCCCTGGACACAGGAGACTCAGGGCAATGGAAATTTGGGCATATCTTCTTCCCTTTCCTGCAACTAAGGAGGAAAACAAGAAGCCAACACGAAGCAGATATATTATCCCCTTGTTTCAGAGTACACTGATTTTTAAAATGATCTCTAAACTTAAAGCATCTTTATGGAGGCAATGCAATATCATTGGAACAGTGTGAACCTTGAGTAGCAAGAAAATCACTCCAAAATTCTGTCTGTCTTTGTGGTGCTATTTCTAGCTGGACATTCAGAGAAACTCCATCCTGCTGTGGACAGATGCATTTCATTTGATGTGTTTCATAATAAAGGTGGCTGGGAGAACCAGGTCATCCACAGTCCCTGCAAGGACAGTGTGTCTGCCTTCACCTTTCAATTCATAGATCCTTGCAGGACCCTCATCTACTTTCTTCTCAGATTTGCAGTTGTTGAACAGTAAAGATAATCATGTCACCAGACATTAATATTAGTTACCCTTTGTACAAAAAAGAAAAACCAGCATTTATACCCTTTACATGATTACTTGTGTCACCCAAAGGAATTTAGAACTGGATTTTCAATTTATGCAAACAATATGAATGAAAAAGTTGTTTTCTGGAGCTGAAGGAGCTGAATGTTTTCTGAGCTGTTTTCTGCTTCTTCAGGGCCCACCTGTTACTCCTGAGAGATGTCTAACAGCTCTCTATTAAACTATATTGTCATTCAAATGCAAATGTATGCTTTCCACACCTTTTCAATGTCATAATTTTCTGTCTATTAACTGATGCACAGGTACTGGGTTTTTCTATTTTATCATCAGTGGTTTTGGAAGATACACAGGAATTATTTTCTTCTCTAAAAAAGCTTTCATGCAGACGGATGAAATTCCATTGCAATGATAATTCTTGTACTGTGAGTCAGTACTGCAGTGTAAATTCCCTATTTTTAAAATAATTTAATTCTGTAAATGAAGAGGAAATTATTCAAGGAATGTCTTTGAGAAATGAATGCAAACACTTCCACAAGTCATTTACAGAAAAGTTGCACGCAAAGTAAAAGTAAAATTTCAGTTTAACTTTTCCCTGCGTCACCACATGGTGGCTGCATAACCCCAGCCATGTGGACTGCTTCTTCAAGAACACTGAAAAACCCTTGATAATACCAGTTCCTGTTTTCCATGCATCCCACATGAAAAGATTTGATTTACACTAAAGACTTCTATGCAAGTTCTGAAAACTTACTAACATTTCCTAAAAAAACTCAGGTAATATTGTTTTGCCTACTATGTAGTCTGATTATTGGACTGGTAATTTAGACAGAAACTAGATGTAATCAATATACCAAAAGCACAATCATAAATGAATGAGGATTGAAAAAAATCTTGTAGAAATACACAAACTCAATTTTTCAAGTTCTTCAGAAAATGAGTGAGTTTACTACAATAAACAATGATCTTCTAATATTGCTTATATTTGACTTTTAACTATGGCATGTAACATAAATATCATAAATGTATTAACAATATATTCATTACATCAGTTTCTGTATTAAAATTGGTTTAATTTAAAACAGATTTCATATTTGATCTGTGTAAATATTTCTGCAGCAAACTAAGCTCAACTCTGACACAGAGTTTAGAGTGGGCAAGTTTTTCTATTTACCACGGTGTTCTCCTGATTCAGTCTTCAGTGTAACACCCAATGCTCCCACTGGCAGCTGGGGATTTGGGTTCTCTAAACACCTCTAAACAATGGGACCAAAAGGGTTTGAT
The DNA here is from genome assembly GCA_013390105.1 of Tichodroma muraria. Taxonomy (NCBI): domain Eukaryota; kingdom Metazoa; phylum Chordata; class Aves; order Passeriformes; family Sittidae; genus Tichodroma; species Tichodroma muraria. The sequence continues at coordinate 32,535 of WAAG01009547.1, read as the reverse complement.
ACACATCACCTGCTCCCCTGGGATGCCTGGGAAAAGCTCGAGAGCCTGACTTCAATCAGTTGTCAAAACACATGTCAAAATTCATAAAGGATTACATATGAAGGCCAAATACATAGAAAATTAGGGGAAGTCCACCTGTCAGACTTAACTAGGACCAATTTGGAATTATTTGTATTTCCCCCAGGAATCTTTTGACACACCAAACAGAGAATTAAAAACACTGCTGTGGAACCTTGTAAGAATTGTGAGTATAATGCCACATATATCCAGCACCTGCTGCAAGCAGGGTATGCTGCAAAGGAAGACCTCTAGCTGAGAGACAAGAACTTACTAGTAGTCATCCTTGCTGCATTGTGAAAGAGGTCATTTGGTCAGGAACTTATCCCTGAGACTGTGTGGAGACTTGAAGAAACTGAATCCCATCTCTCATGAGGCATTGTGGCATCATCTTCAAAACAGCATTTTATATTTTTTGCACGAAACCCAGAATCTTTTCAGGTTTAGGCCTTTTCCTTTTTGGGTACAATTAAGTATTGAAATTTTCAAGGGAGAGCAAATACTTCTCTCAAAGTACCTTTTTTTGTTGGAAAGAAGTTACAAATGGTGATCTATTCACAAAGTCTGAGGGGGCATCTGATACAAAATCGGAAAATTTGCTGCCTTAAAGCAACCTTATTTAAACTTATTAGAACCCTTTAGGCTTCAGTACTGTATCATAAAAGCATCAGTATGAAGAATTTTCAGAAGGCCCGTCCAGGTTTTTCTTAACTTGGGGAATATGTTGGAGACAATCTTGCTTTTACAGATGCCTCTTCCAGGTCCCCAAAGCAAGCCATAGTCAAGCAATGCCTACCCTAAACTCCATAGTTCACAGAATCATAGAATCAGAGAACCATTAATATTGGAAAAAGACCTCCAAGATCATCCAGTCCAGGCTTTGACTGCCCACTGCCTCAACAACTTGACCATGGCACTGAGAACCATGTCCAGTGATTTCTTTAATAGTTCCAAGGATGGTGATTCTACCACATCCTTGGGCAGTTTGTTCTAATGCTTAACCACCTTTTTGGTGAAAAAACTTCTCCTGATGTCCAACCTGAACCTCCGCTGGCATACCTCGAACCTATGTCCTCTCACCCTGTTGCTGGTTACCTGGCAGAAGAGGCCGACCCCCACCTGGCTGCACCCTCCTTCCAGGCAGTTGTAGAGTGATGAGGTCCCCCCTGAGCCTCCTTTTCTCCAGGCTAAACACCCCCAGCTCCCTCAGCTGCTGCTCACAGCACTTGTGCCCCAGACCCTTCCCCAGCTCCGCTGCCCTTCTCTGGACACGCTCCAGCCCCTCAGTGTCTTTCTCGCAGGGAGGGGCCCAGAACTGAACACAGGATTGGAGCTGTGGCCTCACCAGTGCCCAGCACAGGGGCACGGTCACTGCCCTGCTCCTGCTGCCCACACCATTGCTGATCCAGGCCAGGATGCCATCGGCATTCTTGGTCACCTGGGCACACACTGGATCACGTTCAGCTGCTGCTGGCCAGCAACCCCAGGTCCTTTCCCAGGTCCACGTTGTTGTGACCCAGGGGCAGGACCTGACTCTTGGCCTTGTTCAACCTCATACAATTGGCCCTGGCCCTTTGATCCAGCCTGTCCAGATCCTTCTGCAGAGCCTTCCTACCCTCCAGTAGATCAACATTCCTGCCAAACTTGGTGTTGTCCACAAACTGACAGAGTGCACTCAATCCCTTGGTCCAGGCCATCAATAAAGATGTTAAGGAGGGCTGGCCCAAATACTGAGCCTTGAGAGAAACATCACTTGTGCCCAGCCCCCAGGTGAAAGTAACTCCAGTCCCCATTACTCTTTGGGCCCAGCCATCCAGATGTTTATAAACCAGAGAAGAACTGTAAGGTGCCAGGCTCTCTAGGAAAATGCTGTGGGAAACAGTACTGAAGGCTTTACTAAAATCCAGAGAGACTACATCCACAGCCTTTCCTTCATCCACTAGGCAGGTTACCTGGTCAGAAAAGGAGACCAGGCTGGTGAAGCAGGACCTGCCTTTGACAAACCCATGTTGCCTGGGCCTGATATCCTGGTTGTCCTGGTTGCATGATGGTACTCAAGAGGATCTGCTCCATAATATTCCCTGGGAATATTCCCTGGGACAGTGAGGAAGCTGAGGGAGCAGGATGTGGATTTGTCACACCAAGTCTTCTCGTAAGAAATTTTATTTCATAACAGCATCTCTTCCCCACTGACCCCTGACTCATTGCATGGTACATTTGCCCAGGTCTGCTGACAGGGCCCTTTCCCACTGCCATTTTGTGCTACAGTCCTTCCCAGGGAATTGCAGCTTTTGCAGAAAAATATAAACAGACTGTCAACACTGGCACAGTAAAGTCTCCTTCCTCATTAAAAAGAGGGCTAATTCCCACTTAGGCTAAAGTGAAGTGTAGGATCAGCTCCCACAAGGTGGGTGAGCTAGCCTGAAATTCAAGTGCCTAGAGAACCAACTGGTAAGGACACACTAAATTCTGTGAATATCTTTTTCTGTGTAGAAACACAGACTAAAGCACCATGTTTAAAAACCTGTTGGTAACTCCCCAGGGAAAAGAGATCATGCACAGAACAAATTCCCTGGTGGATGTAGTAATTCAGCCATGGAAGTGAGGACAGGGAACTTTCAGCCAGAATGGGGACACTGTGGATGATTTCTTCCATGTCACAGAGCCAAATCCATAACACCCGAAAACATCACCAAGGATCTATCATCCCACAGCTTCCCACACCTTTTCCCCAGGATTTTCTCACCAGGTTATAAAGTCATGGGATTTAGAGCAATGAGAAATTCAAGTTCTTTCTGAAATGCCTTCATAATAATCAGCATTGTCCCAGTAAACTGCAATCACATCTTGCATATTCCCAAGAAAATGCTTTCTTTGAGAAGAGATGCATTTCAGGGAAATACCATTCTTGTTTCAGGTTGCCCCTTTGTGTGTTCTGTAAATCTTCAAAGTGGTTGTGACTATAATTCATCTGGGCCGTGGGCAGAAGGAGACATTTCTCCCAAGAGGGGCACAGACTACATGTGTGTGTGGTCCAAGGGAAAGCAGCTTTAATCATGCACTGAGAGTAATAGGCATTGTACTGTGACTAAATTTACTGTGCTTTCTGGCAGACTCTTTCTGAAGGGAGAAGTGGTGCATTTCAAGCTCTAATCTTTGTTTTGTCTGCAGATTTTCACTCTTTCTATCCTAACTTGATACTAAGGGCCTGATCTTCACAAAATGGGACCCAAAGTCAGCATCTACTTTTGCAAACTCAAGTACCTAGCACATGTGCATCTCAGTGCAAAGCAGAACTGACTCGCAAAGAGCTGTGGACACGTGGCTCTGCAAAGTCCCTTTTTGCTTTCCTGTACACTGAAGATTTTACAGAACTGTAGTTACATTTCTGAGAATAAGATGCTGGCTGTTAGTTCAGAGATACATTTTATTCTCATCGCATTGCCAAAGGCAACTGAAGTATTGAAATACGAGCACGGTGCCAACTGTGCGGTTAAATTGAAGTCACCAGCTCAGCTTTTCTACAGATTTAATTGGCAAGACTGCAGTCTTTTCAGATCTTCTCAGATTTGGTCATCCTCTTTGTACAAAATTAAGAGAATTAAGGCCAAATCCAAGCAAAAAATAACACCATAAGACCCTCATTGTCCTCATGAAATGGACAAACATGACATGTTTTCCTTCAGTTTGATTTACACCATCAACATTTGGAAGCACAGTCATTGTTTAGCCAAACCTGCCAAATGTTTTCTATTTAATTACACAATGTAACCACAGAGTCTCCTAGGAAAAGATCTCTTGTTTATTTATTTACTTAATTTGACGAGATACTACCAAATGACTAGACATAATTCTCAGGAAAAAAAAATACTGAGGAAGCAGCATTTATAAACAAGCAAGAAAAAAGCAGTTGTATGGGTTGTGGGTTTTTTAAAATGAGAACAAGAAAGAAGGAAGTGCAGAAAAGAGGACTGATACTTTTGTATTTTATTCATCGTAAGTACAAAAATCTATAGAATAATAAGGATATATCACTGTAGTGGAGTTGTGTGTCATTTTATATTGCAGACAGCAAGCAAGGGGTGTGTAACACACTTCCTTAGTCCCTCTCCATCATTAAAAGTCATCTCCAAGTTTTTCTTCACTCCATTTGTCCTTCCCTGCTCACTGTCTGTCACAGCCAGTCTATCATGTCAGTCTGGAGTTTGGCTTTATTTAGTTCTGAAGAGAAGGTGTCTCACTGTCACAAGATGTAACTAAAGTGATTAGTTCAGATTCTTTCAAAGGGAGATTGTACTTTTATGAATAAAAATATCATCTGAAATTGCATTACCTTGAGTCATAAGTAAATCCTTTAGGGCATAAACTGATCACCAACAGGTTTGACAAAGGAATGTCTTCAGGCAGTGTATTATTGCTAGTGATGAGTGATAAGTTATGTTATTTCTATACAGAAGTACTGACTTGCAGTCAAAATGGCCCTTTAATTTATTAGAACACGACAAGGAAGAAAAAACTGTAATGTCTTTCCAAGAAAGACAGACTCTTGTACACAATGCAACTACTCAGTGTTAACAAGGCAGTGGGCACAGTGCTGGACTCACTTTTCAGACAGCAGGCAGTTTTCAGATTTAAAGGAACATTATAAAGTAACCTTAAATTTATCACTAGAGAAAGAAAACCTGCTGATCAGAAAAAATAACTTTTTTCTCCTTCAAAAATATTCCCTTCAAATGTTCTGTCTCATACCTTCTAAAGTTTTGGGATGTATCTCCTTTTGCTTTCCATTTCTTTTCTAGTGAGAAAGGCAGATTGACCCTGTTAATCTCTTATCTCATGCTTTGTTTTTAACAGGTCTTGAGAACTTTGGGATGAGCAGTTCCACTCCTCACCATCTCATTGCCTCTTGTCAAACAAAACATCTTCTCAGGGGTCTGAAAGTGTTTGTCTCCCCTTGAAACTCCTAGCAAGAGAAAAATAGACTCACCCACTGGCAACCAGAGGCTTCTGAAGCCCACAACCACTCTGTGACAGCTGGGTAACAAAAGAAAACCAGTATTTTCAAAGCAAAAATGGTGGGCTTCCACCCAGCGTGGCTACGACCCCTGAGGGTGGGCTGCTGGACATCTCCAGGGAAAGGGTAGCTAGGCTTCAGTGGCTGAAGTGACATATCAGTGGAGGTGGTGATGGTGTAGAGGGACCTTGTGCCTCAGCCCCCAGGAGCTCTCCCCACTTGTAATGGTGACAAAACACATAGGTGTGTCCTCCAGCAGCAAAAAAGGGTAAAGAATTGGGGGGCGGCAGAGCAGTTTTGAGGGGATCCCAAGACAGCACCATGTGTGGGGTAAGCTCAAAGCCTGGAGGGATAGCTCACTAGACCCCCTAAACACAGACTCGCTCATTCAAACTTCCCCAATTCTGCTCCTTCATGTGCAATTTCCTGAAAAAGGGTGTATCATCCAAAGTGTTTTTAAATAGCTTATACATCCCTCATCGTTATTTTAATTTTAAAAATGTTCTGCAGAACTAATTATTTTTAATGTGGCTTAAAAAAAAAAAAAGGTGTGGTAGAATAATATTTTTAACTCTAGCAACTGAAATTCAGAACTCATAAAATTACCAACAGTATTTCGAATTGCAGTTCAGAAAGAGTTATTTCCTTTTATGACACTCACTCCTTTCTTTATATAATATTTAACCCATGGTGCTGTAAAGGTTATAGGAGCTGCATACTTTGTGAGGTTTATTCCTCATCCCGCTGTTATGACACACAAATAAGTGACCGAGTAAATGAGTAGGGCTGAGTAAATGAGACGGGAGAAACACAAGCCAGAGTGAAGTATAGCTTATTCTTAATCCTGACTCTTTTGGGGCACTTCTTTGTGAGAATCCTGAAGTAGCTGAAGATCCCTTCAAAGAAAAGCTAGTTATAGAAAACTTATCCCCAGTGCTCATGTGATCAGGTAATGTACTCGATTCACACAAACAGGTAATCCACAGGGCCACACTCTAGGCTGTTAAGTGGCTTTAACATAAACTCCTATTGCAGAGGGCTGGAAAGCAGATAAAAGCTTCATTTGTCTTCTGAACCTTTGACGAAAATCTGCCCATTATACAGTGCAGACCTGTGTGAAGGCTCCTGGTGCCTTTTTGAAGTGGGAGACGGTGAGCTCTCGGCAGGGAGTCAAGGACTGGCACGCTGCTGACTTGCCTCGCCCACTGCCCACGGCAGATCAGACCCTGGGCAGGGGCTTTGCTCCCTCGCCTGGCGTCAGCCGGCCCAAAGGCATCACCATGGGAGGACGCGTCCCTTGGTTCACAGATAGGGGAGGCAACAAAGGTTTGCTTATGGTTCCCGTGAAAAATAGTGGTTTTGTGTAAGGATATTTATCATCCGCTCATGTCATCGTTCCTGGGTTTCTGGTGACAGTTGTGGCATGGACAGCGTACAGAGTCTTTTATCTGTGAATGTTAGCATTTCTTTGAAGACTAAGCATGAAATATATTACAACAAGTTTACTGATAGAAGAGCTGGAATGACTTCATAAGAGTAGAGGATCACAGAAACAGACACATAACTGTTTGTGACCTCTGTTTAGAAAATAAAGTAATGTTCAAAAGAACAAAACTAAACAAATTTTGTATTTGTTTCAGAGGTCTGCAGCTGGGATCCAATCAGAGAAGCCAGCAGGAGCCTTCCCATTGACTACAATAAGCTTTTCATCCAGCCTCCACTTGGTCTTAAGTTATTTGTGATTAAAATCCTTCTTTACTGATAATGCAGACAGGTTGTGGTGAAGCTGGCATGCATTACATGTCCATTACAACCTGGGACACAAGCTTGTAAAAAGGATGCAGGTACCCAGAGCCACTTTCCTGGGAGCAGGGACGGCTGTGTTTTTTCCCAGGTGGTTGTATTGTAAAGTGGTGCGATACTGGCAGGTTCTGCATCTACCCTGCCTTCCTGGAACTTCACACTCTCTCATGGTTCAGAAGAAATTTTATTTCAGATCTTGAATTTTTTCAAGTCTTGTTGATACTTGCTGTTTATTTTGCATGCCAGTTGTTCTAGGAACAAGTAAACCTTCAGACTGGGACACACTCAACACCAATCTCAAACTGAATGGTTTTGGTGTGTCCTTCAAGTACTGGGCCATAAACCAAATTGAGTAACAAATGCCCTTTGTTAAACATCTAACCAACCCAAATCTGGCAGTGTGATTTTAATCTCTAAATATTAATGTTTAAAAAGATGTTTCCTTTCTACTTGGGTTACTTGTTAAAGTTTGGGGCAATCTGTGCTGTCGCTGTACCATTAAAACATTGAAAATATGTTTCTGAATGAAATTAAATCATTACTTTGCAATTCTGAGCTGCTGGAAGCAAAAACCCATGTGGGCTGTGTGCCACTGAGATATGCTGCACCAGTTCTGCAGTCTTCAAACCTCCCATAGTTTTTTCATGTTTGCTGGTATGGGCAGCCCACCCAGCATAAAAAGGCATGTAAATGATTTTAACAGACAAGTATTGTGTTGACTAACGTTTCCAGTGCTAAACTATCCAGAAAGATTTAGACAAAATTTTTCCCTATGGTAAAATGCAAATGTGACTTTAGAGATGAAGAGAAACGAAATGTGTTATTTATAGCCTGAAATATCTATAATATTGCACACGTGTATTTCACTTAATCCCTGTTTTGATAAATGCCCACACTGCTAAACACCTAATGTACAACAGGATGTGGTTCCCACTTAAATTAGCAGATGCTGTAGTTTGTGACTGTTAATGATGGACCTGTTTGCCAATAAAAACAATTGATGGATCAGCATGTGTGAGCTACTGAACCTCAGCAAAAGCCCAAACTAATAAGAGAGAGACAGAAAAATGCTTCAGGTCACAGTCAGCAGATGGGAAATGGCCAGATGTCTGTCTGGGGCAGGGAAAGTGCAGCATGTGTTTAAGTATATATCTAAGTTTTCATATGGCAGCAACCACTGGGAAGTTCAAATACTTTGACTAACCAAAGCAATGGTTTTGACGTTTACTTCTGCATTTGAGAGACAAAAATAAAAAAAAGGATAGATACATCTCTAAATCTGAAATTTCAGCAATCAGATATAGCTGATATAGGCACAGAAATGCATATTACATACAATTTAGAACTCAAGAAATAAACTCTGGATTTTGCAAGTAGACAAAAGCTACATTAGGTGATTTGGAAACATAAGGTGCCATCTGTGAGCAGCTGAAAATAAAATTGCATTTTAACTTTCTCTTATGATTTTATTAAGCAAGAATATGCTATAAAATGTAACATATCTAAACAACACTTTCTGCAAAACCGTGTGACACAAATGAATGGAGAATATTAGCTAAAAAAATAATTGAATTAGCTAAAAATAATGGAATTTCTAGAAAAGAACCACATGATATTGTTTACATATTAAAAGCCAAGCTAGCTAATTTCCTAAGCATGCAGGCAGTAAAAGTATGATTGGAAATGTCACAATTTTTTTAATCACATGCCTACTGCAAGATTGTACAGATAATATATCTCTGAGTAAAGGAAATAAACCCTCCTTATTATTCACTGAAGAGACTTTCACTCCTGCCCAGATTAAGCAACTTGGTAACACTGTCTCTGAGAGAATTATTCATCAGCTAAAAGATATGCAGGTGCTTAAATGTCTGACTGGACTGGGGCCTATAAGGCAAAATTAATTATAAGTAGAAATGCAATTTACTCATGGATTGAAGCAATGCGAACATTTCATTTAACTACTCTATAAATGGAATTTTCCTGTGTGTAGTTCACAGTAAGAATATTTTTCTACAGGGAAAAGTCCAGACCTCACCACAGTCAATGACCATCTTTCCACTCACTTTGGTGGGTTCTGGATCAGTCCCCAGCTGCGAGCTGGGTACACCTGCCTGGCAGTGCCAGACCCATGCTCGACCCTGGGCCAGGGCATTCTCAGCTGAAGGGTTATGTTGAAGGACCTACAGTATTCAAAAATGAAGCTGTCATGAGGAAAATATCTGTGTTTTTTGATGTCAACATTAAGCAGAAAGTACAGGAATCTTTGTTTTGAGGAGCTCCCCTAGCTCCTTAGGACATTTGGGTGCATAAAAGCCCCAGCAAGGGCAAGATGCAGCAGGGGACATTTTTGCCAAAACCTTGATTTCTGCTGCTGTACCTGGAAAATGGGCTCTAATATATCTATATAGCAGTGACAGGAAACTGTCAATAAGAAGTAGTGACAGTGCTGGAAGGCAAGGAGGAGGAGGAAAACAGGAGATACCTGGCTGCAAATATTTTCCTCAGCTGGTACAAACAACACGGGATGAGGTATGACTTGGATAGACCCTCACTGTGGGAAGAACGTTTTCAGACAAACACGCTTTTCTGTGTGTTTTCTCCCGCCTGCACACCCTTTTACCCAGGTAATATCCTTATTACTCAGAATCTACAGCTAAGACAGTTGCAGGACAGGAGCGTACTGACTTTCAAATTTTTTCCAAAAAACCCACCCCATGAATCCTGTAGTGTGTGTGCTTTGTGTCATGCACAATATTCTGTCTAAAACATATGCTGTTCACTCATTAAGACGTCGGAAAGAAAGGTAGAGGTTATTCAAGCACAACAGAGCTCCTGTTCGATGGTTTGACTGAACAACAATAGAAATCTGCACCTGCACAAGTTTCTGCCAAAACTGATCTCACACAACTGTTGATCTTGATTAAATTCATTAGGCTGGGAGAGATGGATTTCTATACATCTTATTGTGCGTGTTTTATGGGTTATGCTCCTGGGTGGAATATAAGGTGGTTTTTGTTCAGGAGACAGTAGGAAAATCATGCTGAGACCCAGGCCTGCTTTAGAATTCAACACATTCAGCAAAAACTTTGGCCAGGACTTATTTTTGACTTCAGTAAAACTCTATTATAGGAGTTTCCGTAGGTTTAAAGGAACTGTCTGAGAGTTTGTATATATTACAAATCCTATTCTGTACAGATTTTGCCTGCAGTAGCAAAGCAGCAACATTTTTCAACAATTCTGGCTTAAGTTATAAAGCTCTATCCTGGAGCAATGAAGTTAGAAAAATATTTTACAAAACCAGAGCACAGGTCACATATTTGCAATATCTTTCTTTAGCATTAGCCGTCTTTGAAAGAAGTTTTATGTCACAGCTGCACAGCACACATTGAGTAGCTGCATCTAAAATATGGAGAATAAATCAGAGATTTTTCTACACATTTGATAACGTAAGGAAAAAGAGCAGGCTTTCCTTGCTGATACTTATTCCTCCCTTCTACCTATGTTGTGGAGATGTATCTTTGTATATGTATATACAGACATACAGAAACATACAAATCTAATTTCTGCATTTTCACTTTCCTTTGATTTACTGTTGTGCAAGCAAAAGGCTTGAGAACTGATTACAATCTTACCAAGTTAATCAGGCTGTTTATGTCAGTAATTAATCAATGTTGTCTGTAAAGGCTCACAACCTGCCCCAAGGTACATAATTTGCCCTTGTCTTTCACTTTGCATTATCATTTGCGTCATTACAAAAGGAGTGCAGACACGTGTGTTGCCGTATTCTCTGTGCACCCTTCACTCATTTTGAGCAGAGGTGTTATGACAAGGGAAATCTATGGTCAATAGAAGCATGAAACTGAAATAATACGGCAAGACTAAGGAACTTGGCATTGTCTGATGTGAAAGGGAGAGTGGTTTTGCCCATTTCCTGGTGAGCAGAGTCCCCATCTCATTGGGTTGCCCTGGGAGCTCACGTCAGCAGGAGCTCCCCTGTTACCCGCATGGCTCACCCAGCTGTGCCCTGCCAGAGGTAGAAGTCTGCTGCGGCACAGCTTGTGGGGAGCTCTGATTTGTTGCAAATACGTTGAAGTGAATCTATGGAAAAACAAAGCAGCTCTCCCAGGCTGATGTTCTGGCACTGAGATCCATGGACATGTTTTTCAAGTGTGTGTGCCTAAGTGTGCATGTGTTTGTGTACACATGGGTGTAGGCTTACAAAGCTAGAAGCAAGATGTCACAACAGCAGATTAACAGAGCACATTGCTGAATGTACAACTTAGTCCTGCTGAGTTTAGAGAAAGCTGTTTAAAAAGGAATTACTTTAATGCAAGGCAACCCTGTCTGAGACAGAACATGGATATAGCTTGAGAATAAGCAATGATATTGTTCAACACTCCATACTAAGGCAGTACCTCCCTGCTATAACCATGTCTTTTAAAGCTGGATTTATATGCCCATTCAAACTGAAATTTGGGCAGAGTGGGTCAAGAGGAAAGGGATAAGATCTAGTAGTGAATCTATGGCCTTTTCTAAAGCAGGTTCTGAAGTAATTTCCGAATTGAATAATTGTACATACAGATGAAATTTTCTTTGCTACATTCTTCTATTCTTAGCTAAAGGTGGGATGAGTAACCCTGAGATGGGACTTGTATCTCTTCACTTAGTACAGAGGATTACACAACTAAGGCATACAAGGTGCTCAACCTTCATACAAGGTAAGCAAGGGTGAGATAATTTCTACGTTGTTATGCAATGGATTATGTCACCTGGACTATACCTGACCAGACATTCAAGAAAGGCTTCACCCTAAAACTTAATGTACTCACTGTGAAATGTGAGGAAATTGTGGACAAGCAAAGTGAACTGACATTATTTTGGGATCCTTCCAGCTAGATGATGAGGATCTTCCCCTGGGGACATCTGGCCTGAGAAGAGTCCACAAGACCATGCACAACACTCGTGGTCAGAGGAATCAGAGGCAGCTCGGAGCTCCCCAAGGGACAATGGACATGATATCATTTTACTCAGAGGCAAAACTTCCACTGACTCCAGTGGTGCAGTTTTATCCATGCGCAAAAGACAATCCTGCAGTGACCCTCACACTGCAGTTATGATGGGGGTATAGAAAATCAACACAATCTCAAAGCAATTTCCATAGTCTTAGCATATGGTCCATGCACTGAGCCCTTATTTGGGTCAATGAGAGCTTCTCATGCAGAACAAGCAAAGAAAACACGCACAGTCTGTGCCTGAGAGGGGGCAGATGCCTGCAAAAGCTAAATATTTTAACGGGAGCGACACACTTGAACAAAGGAGCTAAGTGCATAAGCCTAGGCAAGTTTTATTGAGGGCATTAATTTACACAAGCTGTATGATTGTGTTCTCATGAAATCTGCCACGCATAATTACTAAAGATGTTAATAAATAGTCAGCAAATCAGAACAGCTGGTTATGATGATACCCAGGTTTTCTAAGAAACGACAGGCTTTAACCTCATCACCATTAATACTGTGAAACATACTCTGGCCAGTGCATGTGATGGGATATCCTAAATAGATGAATATCCATTGCACTCCCTGTCCTGGATAGTGCAAAAAGGCCTAGGTTTGGCATTTTCTTTGATGTGGACCTTCCAACATAATTGCCTTTAGTTGAAAAAATAAAACCCAAAGCAAATCCCTATAAATGATGCAAAGGGAGGAAGGGCTTATGTTTTCCTTTGAAGTCATGTGAGATGTTCAGATACAGAGATTGATGCTGCTTGAGAATGTGGCCAGTATGTAGCTGCAGTCAGTTTTCACCACTTCTTTGATAAGGGTGATCTGTTGAGCCTATATTAAAACCACAGTTGAGTACAAAGAAATTATCTTTTTTTCTGTATATGATATCAAAATGTTTTCATACCTGATTTACCTAAAAGTTATCTCTCTTCACCTTTTGCTTGTTTCAACTAACCCTTGGGAAGTCATTCCAGCAAACCGTGTGTATTGCAAAGACCAGCATACTCACTCTCTGCATTTCTTATTTTATTAATTACTGATATATTTGTTCTGAATTTCCTCCCATCCAATAATATTTACGCAGAGCTCTCTCTGTCCATGCTTGGCATGCTAATGAAGTGTGGCTACTCATGTGCTGCTCAGGAAGTTGTGCTTGTCAATATGTGTTATATGTCAGAAACCTGCTAGTTTGGAGCAGTACCAAAACTGGGGATAATGTGCTGTTACGGCTGGCTGGCAGGTTGGCACCTGGCGAGGACTTAAATTTCCTCAGGAAATAAGGACTGACATTAAATTCAGGGGTTGAAATTCACATAAGCATCATACAGAGCCCTCCCTCTGACAGGCTGTCTTTCCCACTAGCTGCATTCTATGCTCAGCCCACACTGCCCTACACTTCCCTTAATGCTATTGTTACGATGCTGTTAATTTCCTCTACACATGAAGATAGGTCTGGTGAAATGTCTGTTAAGGGTTTATGCCTCTCTATTAGCTAAAAGAGAATCCTTAGCTCTGATATTAGCTCCATATCATATATAAGACAAGTCCCATCCCCTTAAACCAACAGATAATTGTGTTGACAAGGCAAAACACACCCAGCAGGACTATTTATTGTGACCATCGCAGATCTGGGTGAGAGACTGAGCTGCTTCAGCCAGCTGAGGATGTGGTGCTGGGAGTCCCACAAGCAGGAGAAAGCCCTACTCATGATGCACTGCCCACCCTGGCAAGCTGTCCCTGCTGTCCTCTATAAGCATTCAGTCCTAAGGCCCCTAATGACATCACCAGGAAGTCCACAACTTCTGCTCTCCCCAGTGTAACCCATTCTGAAGCCTTTCTTATCTTCTATGCTGTAGCTGCTCTGCAAGGTTCCCTCACACCTGTGAGGTGTGTGACAGCCCAACCTGCCTCTCCCCTTGGGACAGTGCCCATTGCTCCAGACCCCTTGCAGATGCTTCCCTCACCTCCTTCCTCTCTCTGACATTACCTTCAGCAGAGGCTTTGTCACGGTTAGAACTGAGCTGACGATTTTGGTGGCAGCTGCCTCCCCAAGGCATGAAAGGCCCCAGCCGTGCCACACATGCCATCACTGTCCCACCCTGTCACCAGTAGTCCCGGCCTCTGGACTAGACCCGTGGCTGCAGTTGAGAGCCCCACAGCTGGACTTTGTGGGGAGCACCAAAACCCTCTGGAATAAAACCCAGTCTGCGAATCTCAGACATGACGGATTGCAGCAATTGACTGTGAGAGTATCCAGCCTCCTTTGTCACTGACACCAGCAGCGGCAGCAGCAGGTTTGGAGGTAACAGCAGGCTCCTTCCTGATAAAGGTCCCTTCCAAATGTCAGCCTGTCACATCCTGGTGGGAGAAGACTAAAAGCATTTCAAGGGAAGGAAAGTGTCTGTCGGCACGTTGCATACCTCAGGATGCTTATTATAAGGCGCTTCTTTTAGAGTGTGGCATTTTAATTTTTGTGTTTATATATAAATCCTGAAAGGTAAGCTCCTGAATTCTAGTGTTTGACCTTAAAAGTACAGTTTTCGTTTTTCCTGTAACAGCTCATTTTGTACCCAATGACCCACTGAAAAAGTTATAGGAACAGTTCTTATTTGAAATAGAATTTCACAATTTTGTCTGGATGATAATCAGAATTATGAGTCTCTTCAACTTGGAGTTAGATAGGTTAAGTGACAAATAAAAACATAGACCCATCTGTTCCACTGATTGGTGTTTTCCCTTTTTTGTCTCCGTTCCCTAATTTTTTCAATACTCAGACTATGAATATCCTAAATTTGCTCTTCAATATATTGCAGCATATGGCATTCCAGAACTGCAGATGTAGTCACCTGTAAACAGTTCATCAAAAGTAAAATCCTGATTTCACATAAATATTTTCTGCAAAAATAAAATATATTTTGTATGTTCTGTTTTGTCTCACTTTTTCAGTTTTTAAGGGCTCCAAAATATTTTTGGATGTCAGAGCTTGCATTACATTTTTCATTTTAAAATCTGGAGAGAAATTATGACAAATGAAATACATTTGTGACCATCTTCCCACCTGCAATATTGCTTAGAACTTTCCAAATGTCAAAAAACAGGAAAGGCAGTGTATTTTTTTCTTCTTAAATCTGTGCTGACTGCTGAGAATTTTATCAAGGATGGATGTGAAGAATGATTAGACTGAAAAGCTCCATGGTTTCCAATCATGGACTGCAAAGAAATAAAGTAAAGGGGCTCATTATTTCTCTTCCCACATCCATCATAGTGATTACTGCACTCTGGCAATTGGACAGCCAGACCAAAGTACAAAGTTTCTTTTTTTTAACCACTCTCCACACTACATGTGATTTCATACCATCCCAGAACAGGACTAAACAGAACCAACACAAATAAATTGTTCATTAAAAAGACTATGAGATCAAATTTACTGTGAAATCAGTAATTATTTTTTTATTTTACAAAGCAGTGAGCAGACAGAATATCAAATTACATAGAAAGCAATGTGGAACCCCATGTGGAAACTCAGAATAAACCACTAAAGGGAAGCAATTTGATTTAAAAACAAAAAACACAAAATGAAGCACAGAACTTGGAATGAAAACACAATTTGAAAAAAACAAAAAACAACAGAAATTGATCTGGACCCAGTAGAGACAATTTTTAGTGGGACTAGAATAATTTTGCACTCCTCTTTGAACTGACAAGTTCAAATTATTAATTTTTAAAATGACAGTATTTTGTGGCCACTTCTATCCCTATGTCCTTATCTCCAGATGTGGAAACACACCCACCTACTACATGTGTGCTTTCCTACTTCATCCCCCATGGGGCAGGTTCTCCTGCACTATCTTAAAGCAAATATTAGTTAGGTTTATGAGGCTGCTTATTTCACGGTAACTTGTGAATGATTAGTCAATGAAAAATCACTGCCTAGAGAAAGCAGACGACTGTTGAATGAGTTGAAAAACTCAGGCCAGGGAAGTCTAATACACCTAGAAGCCAAGAGAGTAATGATCAAAAGCTGGTGTTTTGCACAGTCTTGTAACTTTCCCCATGTCCTGCCTCTCAGACACCCTGCCATGCTTTTATGGAGGCACACGAGCATATAGACTTCTCTCACTGAGATGTGAATTCCAGTACTTTCTGCCTTGCATTAGATAAATCTAGGTATCCTAATTCCCTCTCTTCTCTGGTGAGCCCATGTTATTTAAAACACCAGCTCTGTACACTGTCTGAGTTTTCTCATAAATCTGCTAGTGCCAGAAATAGCTGCATCACAACCTGAACAATTAAAGTTTGTCCTAGATTTGAAAAATTTCTTAGAATGCACTCACTGAGATTATACTAAAAATGCAGAACTATTTGTCAAAAAACATGAAGGCATGAAAGATCAGCACGTAACTGGTGCGTCAGTTTGAAAATACTTTTTTTAAAGAATACCAGACTTCATGAGCTAGGATAGTGCCAGGTGAATGCAGATCAGAAGCAGTGCTGCAGAAACTTCTGTACTTACCAAGTCAGAAGTCTGCAGCTACTGAACAATAATCTGACAGCTACTGTTGCTGCCACGAGATATTTGAAAAGCAAAACGTTGAAAAAGCTAGTGAGTCGACTCCAGTTTCTGCTTATGATGATTATACAACACTCCTCATTCTGAGTCTGTTTCATGACATGCTTTACACACTAATTTGTTCCTTGTCACAAAGTGGTGTTTCCAAATTAATCAAATATAACTTTCCCCTGGATATAGACACCAAGGAACACAGCAACTAAGACTAACTTTTACAAACACAAGCGGTGTAGCAGTGCCACTGTAGAAACCCTTTTTCTTCCTTCTTTTTTTTTGTTTTTTTTTTTGTTTTCAGAAAAGAGAAGGAAAAGTGTAGTTCACTCATCTGTCTGGTGGTTTTTCTTGGGCCAATCAAGACTATTGTATTCTGAGTAAGGGGTTTAATGCTTTAAATATTTTTCACAAGATAGATTAATCTGTCTTCTGCACTAAGAACCTCTGCTGTCATGGAGGTAATGGGCATGGGCTGGGTGTACCTCGGAATACAGAGGCAGGTTTCCTCCACAGTGTGAAGCTTACCTCCAGGGAAAGTGACACAAGCGAGGCCATGGCTGGAGTGTCTGTCCACTCTTTTGTACTCTTCTTCTCATTCCAAATTACAACAGGACATGGAAAATCCAAGGACTGATGGGCTCATGGAGTAGCAGCAGGGTAACCTTGTAATACCACAGTTTCCCTGTGGTCTTGTCTGTCTGCCCTGGAGCCAGGGATTTTCTGGTTTAACTATGTATGCTATGGTCATGGACAGAAGCTCCAAGAAGAAATCAATCTCTACCGTCCCACACACAGCAAGAAAACATGGTTTCCAATCCTGCAGCTTTTCATCAAAATATGACTGTCTGGCCATGAGTTACTGTTTTAAATTGCTTGTGCCTTTGACGCAGTTTTGCTCTCTGGGACCCCTCTACTGAAGAGCTGTCTGTTGAAGAAATTGAGGCAGACTAATATTCTAGATTGAAATTATCCTTCTAGAAAGAAAACTGTAAATTACTCCTTTGCCATGTGGTGGAGCTGGTAGACAGCTGTTCCTAAATTTCATTTTTTTCACTGTAGGTGTTGTTGCTATGTTTGGAATCTTTCTTTTTTAACAGTTTTCACAATTATGTTTAGTCTGGTAAACTACCTATAAAACTTAATCTTTGCTTTTGTGTTTATATTGTAAGCCTCAGCATTAAGGAAAACCTCAAAGCTTGATTTTTGGAGTCAGAACTGCCAAGTCTGACGGCAACTTTCCACACCAAGGCATAATGACAACTCATCTATTATTCCATGAAGGGCAGTGCTTCTGAAGGGATCTGTAGATTTCATTTTTCAGCTTCTAGGCAGCAGAGGAACTTCTAGACTACTGTTGTAGGTGGTCATCTAGAGTAATGCACACAACATAGAGAGAGCTGGAAACAAATTCCAGAAATAAAATATAATACAGTGTTTTGTGTCTCAGGAAAATTTCTCATTTCTGGCACGAAAATATTTCATGGATATTGAGTGAACCTAGAATGGATCAACTGAATATTGTTGTGTTCTTAAACTAGAGAGTACCTCAGTGATGTGCTGGTGTGGAAACAAGTTCTGAGTTTCTTCATTTCAGTTTGGCTTTGCAAGGCTCAGACCCAGGTGCTTACAGTGATTTAGGACCCAGACTCCCCTGAATCTACATAGGGCTTTGGAAAGTCCTTATAAGTTTGTGCCTGCAACTTTTCATATAAATCTTTCCAAATGCATAAAAAGTATGTAATTCTCTAGAAGAGGGTTTTGTGATTAAAATAGCACAGTACAATACAGAATTGCTAATTATGTTCCCCGAATTCCTATTAACCATCTGTGTCACCTAAAGCAAGTGGTGCAAATTTGTCATGCCTCAGTTTACTCCTCTGTAACACTGGCATAATATTTGTCTCTTGTAGCACTACAATTTGAAAGCATTTGAAATTCCTTGATGCGAAGTACTTTGAATGTATAGGGTAGTATGATCATTACTACTTTCAGTCTTCACCTCCTATTATTTTCTAGACTATTTATTATTTTACGCTTACCTCAATACAGTAGTCAACTGTTTCATTCCTGAGAAACTGCATTTTAGGGCATTTCACAGAGGTGTTGGTAGCATATGGTCAAATTCCAGTATGGCTATTTTGCCAACTGAAATTCTCCCCGTAGTTTTAAGAGGATTAAGTATTTCTCTCTTCTTCTAATGTATTCAGCAAGGCTATCCACCATGAAATACCCTCTGCATTTCATTCCCATGTAGCTGTGCAGTAACGAACCGAGTTTATGTTTCTGACTGTTTTGACTACAAAGTAGCTTGAATTATTTGGGGAAATACAAGACAGAATTAATAATACTGACACTGTGTATAAAATACCAGTGTTTGAAACCACATTTGTGAATAACTGTTTTATTTCAATTTCTTATGGGCTGGTCTTTGCACATTAAAAGAAGACTTATATCCTGTCCAACCTCATGTATGCATTTTAAATTATGGAATGAAAGAGAAAATCACCTATTTCTTTTCCTTTCCTGCATTCCCATAGCTTGAAATTAGTCCTACTTGTTACAAAGACATAATGCAGAGTTTATAATGTGGATTGACACAAACAATGAGAATCTGTTTGTTTGGGCTATTACAGAATGCTCTTTCAAAGCTTATTAAGAAAAGTACACTCAGCTATGCTAACTTTTAATGGTCACTTAAATTTTTGTGCCTGGAGAAAAACAGGGTGCTTACTTACATTTAAAACCCCCCAGACAAAACCATACCACAAAACCCAGCAATGCTCTGTGTCTGCTTGTGGTCAGTTGTAAGATAAATGATGACAGCAAAATTCAGATTTAAAACTGAAGTTTGAGTTTGAACTATCAAGAAGTTCATTTGGGTCTGGAAGCACTAGCTGACCTCATGTTTATATAAACTGCAATGACAAAGTATATCTGTGGATTAAAGAATCAGGGCCAGATTTTCAGCTAGAGCAAATTGCGGTAGGTCCAGTGAAACCAACAGAAATAAACTGATTTATGCCTTTTATAACAAAGAATTTATTTGCATTATTTGTTTAGAGAAAAAAAAAAATAAGATTTTCACACATACATTTGCACCGATTCAATTGTAAGACAAATATTTAAGCAATGTGGATGGTAGCTCCAAGGTCACCTTTGAAAATGTGTTTATTGTATGTGATTCAATCATGTAAAATGAGGACATATTCTTACTGTATAAGAACACATTTCAGTACCCCTTCAGCTGCACATTTCTATACCCCTTTGATATACATTGAGATGGCTTCATCCCAACATGACCTTGAAAGGTTAATTTANGCTTTAAAAAAAGGGTTTATGTAGGACATGTTGTTCACTTGATGTGAAATTTCATCTTACAAGGGTGTTCTGGAATGTGCTGGAATAAGTCTCAACAGTCATATTCCCTGAATAATGGCTAAATGTTTGTAAGTGCAATAGGAGGTATAGCTCAAAATATTTCATGACTAGAAAAAGCAGTGTTATTTTAAGACTCAAATACTTAGCGCTTTCCTGTTTTCTCTCAGCATTGTATCAGTAGGTACATTCTTTACAAGCAATCACATCTTGGTTTCTTTAATCTGCAGAAACCCCATCTGTGTATGCTTCTGATAGAAACCAGAGTTGCATGGTGGAATCCACTGGAGCAATGTATGTGCAGCTCATTTGTGCACACTCCCCAGCTCATTTACATATAAATTACACAACGTATGGCGTCGGGACCGCTCTGGCCCCTTGGCAGGGAGGTCATCCCGGGAAAAAGGGGCTCAGTGATGAAAGCTGCCTCTGGCCTGTGCTTTCCCTAGGGAAGCATGGGGTGCCAATCAGCCCCCTGAAGTGGGCAAGGTCTGCAGAGGCCGGCTTGGCACCAGCTTGTTGGGCAGCGCTTTCCCCTCGGAGGTGAGCGCTGGCAGCTGGTGCAGGACACGGACAGAGGTGCAGCCTCTTGTCTTCCTCTGGTTGGGAAGGCAGCAGCCACCGCCCGCTGTTGTTCAGGCATGAATTCCTCAGCTGGCACAGTCGCCCTCAAGCCCTTTATATCTGTTTGATCCCCATCTCTCTTCTTAGCTTTAAAAGCACTTCCTTGAGTGGTGTAATCACGGGGCAATTTTCCCCTCATGCCAAGTTTGGATATTGTATATACTACTTATATGTTGACTTGGGTGACATTGTTTCCCAATTCCCAGTGAGATAGGGATCAGACCACCTCTGTGCAGCTCAAAGACCAAAGCATTGCACCAGACAGCATGGGATTTCTTCAGAACACTTTGGAAGTGGAAATTGAAGTCATTTGAGGATTAGCATTTTGTTAGATGGGGAGATGAACCCCAAAACACAACATCCTGAAATTGCTCAGCTGCTGTTCTTCGCTGAAGGTTTGAAGGCAGAGATTGCAATCTGTTCCTGCTCTATCTGCTGCCGTTCAGTTACGAGAACAACAAGAAAGACAGGTCAGCACTGGCCCCCCTTTTCTCTGTCTGTGTAACCTGGTATTAACGAAAGAAAGCAAAAAGGTTTGAAATCCTACTTGAAGCGGATACGGGTTACTTAAGTCAGCATTATGTTCAGCAACAACAGACACAGCTGTCTTGACCACACACAGACCATTTTAGCAATTGCCAAAGTGCAACACTCGTTATGCAGCCAAGTCTTAAATTATGGTAAGCAATGAAATAACCAAAGATGTTTTAAAAGAAAGCACATTAGTTCCATTAATATGAAATTTACCTCTCAGATAATTCTTGACTTGTAACAAATGTACATTTGCCAGTTTTGTGAGCAACAGGACCGAGAAAAGTAAAAATTACTTCATAAAAATAAGCTAGCCAGTATTTTATGTGAACGAGAAGTGATGACTATGTAATTAAAATTTCTAAGCACATGTAATTATTAAAATAGAAACAGACACATAGTCTTCTGCTTTCTGTCACTTTTCATAGGCTTTTTTTAAAAAAATCAGATTGACAATGAAAATGTGTAACAATCACAAAGCTGGGAGGGATGACAAATTTAGGCTTCAATTCAGCAGAGAACTCGAGCATGGGCATATAATCCAACATGGACTTTAGCTCTTTGCTGAGTTTGAATCCTGAGAAAGGTATACAGACCTTTACAGGAAATTTTGTGCTTTCAAATATTTTGAGCTGGGCAAGGAAAGGAAGAATTTGGATTTATCCAAATTGTTTTAGTTGCATGGAGTTTTTCCATGCAGACTTCGGGGGTGGCCACCAGTTATTTTCTAGATTTCTTCTACACAAACTTCTCTTAAAACTGTAATAAAAATTTTTTGTTGCATTTAAAATTCAGTCAGTCCTGGGGATTATATTGAGAGTAAAATGTTGCACAATGCCACATCACTACCAAAGAAACCAATAAAAGAGAGAATTACAACTCAATGATTTCACAGATGCATATGAAATCTGTGTGCTGTTTCTTCCTGTCCAGGCTCCTGGAAGCACACCAGACTTCAACTATTTCTCTAAATCTGTCTTTCTTTCCCCTGCAGCCCTTACAGTTCTCTCCTTCAAGGTAGATCCAGAAGTTCCAAAGCACCAAAGGATATCACCATATCTCTGCATATGAAGGATATTGTAGCTTTTGCTTCACTTCTGCACTGTCAACAGAAAGTCCATCCCATGTTTCTACCTGCATGCCTGCACTAGTCTTATCTGCCAGTGTAAAGCACAAAGCCCAGTCTAACAGCCCACAAGGAAAGACACATTTCACCAAGATGGGCCAAGTTTGCCTTCTCTCTGTGTCCACTGGATGGAATGAAAATGCAGCAAAATAATATTTTGTGGCCAGTAATTTTCTTCCTGTCATTCTGGACTTCCCATAGGTACCAGCACAGTGCTAAGAATGAAGTAGGTGGCAGCTGTAGACAGACTTCAGCTGCATCTCAACTGATGCCTTGACATGGGATTATCTATAAAAAAAGGACATGCTTTTGCAGTGGCATGAGCTAGGGGATGGAAGAAGGGACCACGAAGATCATTTAGTTTCAATCCCCTGCTGTAGGCTGGGACACCTTCCACTAGACCAGATTGCTCAGGTTGTTCAGCCCGGGCTTGAACACTTCCAGGGATGGGGCATCCACAGCTTCTCTGGGAAGCCTGTTCCTGTGACTCACCACTCTCACAGTAAAGAATTTCTTCCCTTTATCTAATCTGGACCTGCCTTCTCTCAGTTTAAAGCCGTTCTCCCTTGTCCTATCACCACATGCCCTTGTCCAAAGTTCCCTCTCCATCTCTTTTGTAGCCTCCTTTAGGTAGTAGAATGTTGCTATAACTTCTGCTTCCCAGAGCCTTTTCCTCTCCAGGCTGAACAACCAAACTCTCTGTCTGTCTTCATGGGACAGGTTTACTAAGCTACTCTAGACCTGCTCACTCCTGAAAAAAGACAGTCACTCCTTACTGTCATCTCCCTCTTTCATTACCTTTGAAAGTCTGTATAATTAATTTCCATTACATTTTCCCCCATCAGTGAATTCTTTTCTAAACAAAATTTTCATTAATAAAAAGAAGTACCACTAAATGTAGCATCCCACCAACACTGAAAAGGAAAATATTGGATCCCCTATATGTTGCTTACAACTATTGCAAAACTGCCAAAAAAAAAAAAAGATATGTGTCATCATAATGTATCTGTACCTGCAAAAAAGTACAGCTTGTTTAAAAAAAAAAAGCATTACTTATTGTGATAGTTGCTATAGTAATAACTATTTTTTCCCTTGTGTAGAAAAGCAATTAGTAGAAAATCTATGGAAATTGTTAGCGGGTGGGATCTTGCTGACACATTTTGTTTCAGATTTTTTTTCTTCCCCAAGATACGCATTTTTGCTGCGTCGGATATGATCAGTCCTGAGCAATCTGAGAGGTGATCAGCTCTGCTAAGAGAGATGTGGTGAGGTCCAGGAATCAGCGCATTCAAAAGCCTTTTATTTTCCCATACTTTCCACAAAGCAATCATCGTGGAGCAGATCCTGCCTAACGCAGAGCGATGAATCTCAGCAACAGGTTTCCAACTTGGAGATGTCTGGGGAAGGGTATCCAGGGTTCAGTGCTTGTGGCCTTCTGGTAGAGTTGTCTCAAGTGCCTTCCTACCTCAAGTGCACTGCAGTCTGTAAAAGATAGAGCAAAACTTATATAGAAGCAAATTATTTCAGAAATTTCTTGTTACCAATACAGAGGGAACTTACACTGTGACTTTTCTATGGTAACTGGACCTGGATGCATAATCAGGCTTAGGAGGAAACTTCCGGAGGCACATGGTCTGTACAGTTGCACCATTCAAGCACATGCATTTGAGTCCCCATCTGCTGGACACTGTGCTTGGAACTTTCATTTGTCCCTGAAGGCTCAGCCTCTGTCAGGAGCCTGAGATGCCTCTTGGGCACAGGCTGCCTGCTCTCTACTGGTGACACTGAGACCCTGGGGTATGGCAGCTGCAGGTCTCTGCGCTGGTGTTGAGCCCAAGAGCTCCTTGGTACTTGCATTACACTCTCTTCCTAGCTCCAGCTATATGGTATCATCAGTTTGCAGCTTGGTTTTTCAAGGGTGTTTGTCAGTGGAAGTACACCAAGAAAAAGATTACGATTTTCTGTAAGAAATAACTTGTGGCTTTATTTACTATAGGAAATTTTCAAGCGTAGACAGAATTGTATGTTTAGGTACATTTCATTGCCTCATGTCTGGCAGTATTACAAGCCCCTGCACTGCCCAAGATCCTTCATCTCTCCCCACCTTTTGCATCTACCTCCCTCTTCAGAACATGGGAGCCTGTTTTTCTGTCTCTTTTCTTCAGTTCACTCCCTAAAGGAGCCAATTAACGACCTCGTCAAAAAATAAACAAATATGTTCTACTCTCATTTGTCAGGCAACCTTCTGTTTCACCTCAATGTGCAACGAAATCCAGATGATCTGTCGCACACTACCTTCACTGATTTGGTTCAGACTTAAAAAGTAAGTTTGCCCTGAACTCCAGCCAACTGTGAGTCCATTAATAGCTTTCATGTGAAGTGCCTCACAAATTTCGTGTAGCTTTCCCAATAATTAAATT
The DNA here is from genome assembly GCA_013390105.1 of Tichodroma muraria. Classification (NCBI taxonomy): domain Eukaryota; kingdom Metazoa; phylum Chordata; class Aves; order Passeriformes; family Sittidae; genus Tichodroma; species Tichodroma muraria. The sequence continues at coordinate 8,015 of WAAG01009547.1, read as the reverse complement.
TCTTCACTCTTCTTAGATCTCTGGAAAAATATGAGGAAATTTTCTTATTTTTTTTCCTGACTTAGGAAAGCTGATAAAATATGGAATGCTCACACTTAAAAACATGGAGAATACTTAGCTTTTGTTGGATTGAAAGATACAGTGGGCCTCATGGTAGTGCCAAAAAGGGAGAGAATAATGGAGAAACTAACAGAGCAGGAGAATCTCTGGTGTCACCAGGAGGAAGCGGAAGAAAACTGACTGGGTTGATGGAAGGAAGAGTTGAGGGTAAAAGCACTGGTTCTTAAGAAAGAAAAGAGCCTTCATCCTGTAGGAGGATGGTGCCAAACCCATGGGAACGCATTGCAGAGACTGAGGGGAGATGTTGGAAGGAGTGGGAGCAGACTGGGAGTAGCCCCCCGGCATCAGAACAGCAGGTCAGGATGACGCGGCTGTGTCTCACCTTCCAGCCTCTGAAAGTCAAATTGTTGCTTACCTTCAAAATATCCCTTACTCCATGTTTTTCCAGCCTGCATGTGGGAATCGAGCCCTGCCGCTTTAAATTAGTCAGTTATGTGATCATTGCAGGCGTAGTGTAAGGTTTTCAGTGGCAATACCTTGGCAGACCAAGGTGATTCTTTGATATGTACATGTGTAAAATCATTCCAAGTGATTGGTAATATGGCAGGGTTTAATTTCAAAATGAGTCAAATGCCCTGCTGCTATAAATACACAAAGTCACACGGCAGTAGGATCTGATGTATTTATATGAATGGGGAATTTCCTTCCATGTAGTGAGCCTTTAAATAAAAGAATAGACAAGAAAAGAATTACAATTTTTTCTTATCCATCTGCTTCTAAATATATACTAATTTTCTCCTATGTTGTAGTATTTTAAAACAAGAACAAAGAGCCAGTGAGAGTAAGAACAGCTATGTGCTAATTTATAACTGCTCAGAGTAAAAGGCAGCTCCAGCTGACAGTAGCTTCAAAAAAATTGTGCCTCCTGTAAATTAGGGTAAGGGAACTGATCACTGAAGGTAAACAGGTGATGAAATACTTCATTAGTACCTCATTTGTAATTTATGTCTGCTGAAGTAGTTGACAAAGAATCAAAATGTAAGTGGTAGATTTCTCAGAAGTGCAGCCTTTGAGGTCACTGAAGTGGATTAATTATAACCCAGTGTAAAGCACAGCCTGTCTCTGTGTCAATTACCAGTATTTGATAACTGAAATTATGTCAAGCTCTGTTCTTCTTCAAGATGCAGCCACACATTTTAAAATCATTATGACTGTAAGCATGAGCTTCACATAACTAATGAGTTCAGCTCATTTACTAAAGTTCATTTTGGCTTAGTGGATAGTAGTTGAGATTCAGGGGGGAGTGGGTGACAAAAGATCCAGTCTGCAGAAATAAATGCCTTTCCTTATCCTCTCTTCCAAACCTGTGCAGGAGAAACAAAGCTGATTCACTTGCCAAATAATCATTTAAATGTACTGTAGGAGAAAGAGTTGAGGGAGTAAGCTGTTATTAAATATGACCTGCTTCTAATGGCTATCAGACCTCCAATTGTTCACTGAAAAGGCTGGGCTTAATGGACTACCTGCTGTTCATATTCATCATAGCAGAATGACCGATAATGCACCTCTACTACATCTTGGGATTTTCTTACCCCTGTGCCTCCCTTTTCCACACTCCTCCCTGGAGCTGCCTGAGCATTGGGTAGGGTTTGATAGCATCTGTTCGTATGTTATCAAAACCTACCATAGGCTCTTTGGTGGGTAACTCTATCTCACCATGGCTGTGCAATCTGCTGCCAGAGCAGCAGGCAGGCAGCAGTCACCCCCTGCATCCTGACCCACGACAGCACTGCCTGCACACAGTAAGGAAATTCTGAATGCGATGGCTTTGGCTTTGGCTTTGGGTTGGTTTTCAGACGCAAAAGCAGCTAAAGCACCGCGTTGGTGTCACTAAGCTCATCACCAGGACACCAGCTTTGCCACATATTCTATTCATGCTTTATGCTCAGTGTGGCTGCCATGCCAGGGAACGAACAGTCATAGCTGGTACTGTGGATTCCCACTGCTGGGGGAAATGATGCCAGATCTCAGCTGCAGTGTCAAGCAGAGACAACCTCACCTGAGTTCAGACTTTAACCACAGGCTTACAAATAGCATTTGATCTAGTGAGTTATTCTTTCACCATTCCCTGCTTTCACTTGAAGTAGCTCAGTTGTAACTGTCTCCTACTTAACTAAGTAGTAACATCTGATCCTGCTGAACAGGTAATTCCTTATTCTTTTTGCTCTTTTTGACAGACTCGGTTCAGACTGTGCTTTCAGTGGAATCTTGCATTTATCATGGCTATAACTTTACACAGAGCCATATTCCAACATTCACCAGCAATCTTTTGAAAAAACAAGAAGTTAGTACTTTGAGGTGGACAGAGTAGTCAGATTCTCTGCTAAAAAATAGATTTCTTTTTAAAATTAACAACATGTGGTACTAATGTTTAAAATACAAATTTTAGTTTGTCAGTGCAACTCATCATTCCTTATTACACATTGTGAAATAATTTTAAGATTCTTTGCACTTTTCTTAAGCCAAAAGAATATCTGACAACTACCCAAAACCTTTACTGCAGAGCCCAGAGTAAGTATACAGCTGTGAGCTAAACCAAAGATGTCTAACCTAAATCTCTTGAAAATAACTGAGAAAAACCATTTATTTGTGTCTTTCATTTATTAACACTCTATTTTCCAATGAAATAAAACATTCAAACTTGCGTCAGATTGCTGTTCATGTCTTCAGTACCAGGATAATATTGTTGATAATTTTAGAGGCACGTAAGTAGATTTGATATATAAAAAGATAGACTGTGCAGAATATTCACCACAGGGTGGCTTTGTGGCCCTTCTCAAATCAGCAGAAGTTATAGCACCTACGTCAATGCATATGGGATTTCAAATCTCATATTTCAACCTCCACTATTTCATGGAAAATATTTTATTGGATAAACAGCCAGAATGTTGAAACAATCCCTCCCTAAATATTTTGCAGCAATAATGACACTGATTTCTCCATGGCATCAATCAAACTGAAACACTTAAAAATACTCAGTTCAATATAAGTAAGTAAAAACGTGCTACAGATTGGAAATGAGGGAAGAGAACTGGTATGAAGGGTATTATAAGCTATGTCTAGACTTACCTGCTAGGAAAAATGATGGCTGATGTCCAGTCCACACCTCCACTTTTCTTAACTGCAAAAAACAGATTGCGGAAAGGTAGGAGGGAAGAAGAATGGACAGCTGGTGTATGCCTGCGTTTTGTCCCAGTAGGGAGCAGGGATGTGAGAATATGCAACTGGAAAGTGGAAAATTCTCCCCACATCCCTCATCTAGATACAATTAAGTGCCCACAATGACCAACGAAATGGTTATTTGATAGGAATTCAAAAGTGTTTCCAATTTTTTCCACTCATTTGGTTAAATATAGCTTTGTAGACTGAGACTTTCCAAAAAGCTGGTCAGTAGATGGGTTTATATCCTCTTGTGCCACCACCTTAATGGTACTTCATCACAGATGAGCTTAATAACTCTGGAGTCTCAATGTCAGGCTTTTGTGAACATTCAGGAACAGATTTTCAAATTTCTTGTGTTCCCAGATGGGCTGCTACATGGCACCAGAGTAACAAGTATGTTGCAGAAACAATTCCCACCATCTTCTCAGTGCAAATTCTGCCACCTGAGTTTTAACAAAATGTCAGCACTGGAATTTTTGAGGACTTGGAAAAAAGGTTTCACAGTGGAACTTCAACTAGACACTGATTAAGAAATGCAGACAGCACAAATTGATTTTTTTAGGCTGCTGCTCATGCTTCCTTCCCTTTTAGCAGTTATTTATCCATGACTGGTAGGAATTTGTACCTCCAGACAAGGTGTGTGTCTTTCCAGCCTGGAAAGGGGCGAGACAGCTGGCCCCATGGGAGGGGTCAGGCAGAAACAGATGGCCCTGACCGGCCGTGCTGGCGTGGGGACAGATGGCGACACGGGACAGCTCGGAAAGGGGGACATATGGCAACATGGGATTGGCAGGAGCACAAGTCCTTACGCTGGGCCCAATTACAGGCCTGGTGAGTCTGAATTTGCTTGGGAGAAGGTAAAAGGTCTTTTACATCTTTCGATTCCTCCTCAGACATGGGCTGGGATCCAATGAACTGCAGGATGCGGGCATGGCTGTGTGCTGTATGGTCTGGACAGGGACGTCAGCCGCTGCGTGTTGCTGAGTCTTTCTTTCTGAACGTTTTTTTCTTTTGTAATTTCAGCATCTAACAAGTTTTCACTCTTCTTGCACACACACCTTTTGACTTCATGGTTCATCAGAGGTAGAAAAGGATAAAAGGCAACATGTGCACCACTGAGGCTTAATGGGCTGATTCAGCATCCTGTTATGTCCTTGGAGACATGGAAGAGAAATGAATTTGCCTGTTCATCATCTTAGAAAGCGGATACACCAGTATCAAAAATACTTAAATGACAGAAAAGCATAAGACTTTAATATATCCGCTGTATATTCTCCCTCCTAATTTCCTTGTTTTTGGGGGTGATGAAGACACTAACCAAGAAATTTGTTTCAGTTCCAAAGGAGCTTTTCAGAAATAAATACTTTTTTCACCACTAACCACTAACTACCACATTACCCATGTAGAGCATAATTAAGATAAAAAATAAATTAGGATCTGGATGTCTTCCCATGTCATTTTGAATATGAGAGACAAAATGAAAAAGCTTTACATGCTGAACATTATGGAATGTGCTTATATGACCCTAAGTTTTTTCAGCATTCCTCCTGTATTTCTTTGTCTTAATACAAGCTGTCCACCAAGAAATTATATTGTTTGGGCATATTGTAAATAGATGCAGGGGAAATCATTTAGTTTGGTCACATTAAAGGCACAAGGATTCCACAGATCAAGCACACAGCACAGCCTGCTTCCCTGGTGAGAGCAGGATGAGTTTTTTTATAGATAACATTAAGTGTATTAATTGCACTCACCATATTACAGTCTATCTTTTATAAATATTGTCATTGCATTTTTTCATTTTTCCAGCATATTTCATGAGGTAATAAGAGGTGTCTTTTATCACCTCTTTTATTGAATATACAGAATTAACAGAGCAACATCGATTACAGAGGTATAGAAATTAATTAACCTGCACCAGTTGTGATCTCTAGAACTGATTATAACAGATTTGGTGGTCATATAGCTCATGGATATGAGTATACGAGATACTATAGATGGAAGTACTTTTAACACAATTAATTTCCTCTCTTGGGAGGAAAGGAAAAAAAAGCGGTGATGAAGTAAAAACCGATATTTTGGGTTTGTAAGAGTTTTAATTTACTTTAAAAGAGACTGCTGTAATCTGTGAATTCTATGTACAGATATACAACTGGACTGCTCAAAAAATGTGATATTGTTCAGGAGTGATCCTACTCAACTAGATAAAAATGTCGATATTAAGGTGGAGATTTGCACTCTAAATTCCCCTGAGCTAAGTTTGCTGATGCCTGTTACTTATTTTTACTTTTTGTGAAAGAGGGTTTCCACAGTTACAATAAGGGAATTAATTTAAGCTATTCAAGAAATATAAAGGCTTTTATACTGTAGCTTTTTGTAAGGTGGTTTTTACATGGTGGCATCCTTAAAAGACTTGAAGTTAGTCTTGCTGCCACGTTTATTGCTGGTTTCCTGGCAATAAGAGCACATGCAGAGCCTCCTTTATCTAGGCATCAATAGCATGATTTGATCTGAAACTGTATATTCTGTTTGAGATGATACATATCTGTTTAAATACTTCATTGTCTTTATCATGCTGGTATAGAGCCACTGAAAGGTCAGAGTCACAATTGATGTATATTGGGATAATGACACTCAAACAGATGGAGCTATGATGATTGATAGCCACTGAAGATTTAATCTTGATGATTATTTTCTCTAATAAAATGTCTTTAGGAGGCAGATTTCTCTGAAAGGATCCATTTTTATTGCCTATATTTCCCATAGTTTTAATTGAGCTCTCACCAAACTCAAAGTATGATTTTTTCCCCCCTTTGTATACAGGAATGTTTTCTTGTAGTTCGGGAAGATTATCCTTGTATTCGATAGTTGTGAAATGTCTCTTAGTATTACTGTCCCACTTGTTACAAATGTATGTATTCTGCTCCATTCGAGTGACCTTTGGATGATACCAAGATGTTACAGAGTTTATAAGGTAGAAATCCCTAAGTAGAAACATCCTGAACTGTTTTCCTGTGGGAAGATGGCTTCCCCACCTGCAATATTGATAGGATGTTTGTTGCCTCAGGAGAATGGCAGAGAAGATCCACAATTTATTTTGGTAGTTTGAGGCAACATTCTGTCCACTGCATTCAAAAGGTTCAAAATCCGCAGAAATATAAGAATGAAAATAAATGTTTTCATAAGCAAAGTACCACGGTTAGTCATGATGCTTCCAATTTGCAACATCCCAGAAAGATTAATGATCCTGCTTATGTTTGTTATTTTAGTTTTTCTAAGGGATGTATGATGAATGAGATTTTCCAAATGTATTCATGAATAATGTCAATTTAATGATATTGCATATTTGCATAGAGCAGATTATTATAAAGAATGCCAGTAGGGACTGATAACCAGGTCCTCTAATTGAAATCATGTCTAGAAGAAATACTACAGCGTGGCTTTTCACATTTCAGGTCTACCAAGAAACCAATATCTCTCCTGAAAATGGTAGACTGCCTACAGCTATCATTCCAGCTATTTCTGAGTAATGGTAATAGCTCTGGAATGACATCTGACTTGAAGCAGTCAGGTATTAAAATACCAGACAAGCACAGCTGCCTGTACCTGACTGTACTACAGGAGCAGTGGTCTGTGGCAAACTGCCACAATATTATGGCCCTTTAAGATGTAACCTCTCCAAAAGGCAAAAGTTCAAGTAAGCTTGGTATCCAGCTTTAACAGGGAGTTTTAAGTTTCATAAACAATGGTGAATACTGGAAACCGGAATGGAAGAAAAAGAAACCCAAATTCTGTGTTGAGCATCTGTGAAGTACGAATACCCCCAAAAGCTAATGTCACGTGTTTCTTACATTAGAGTTGTAGATTAGGTTGAAAGCCTGACTTTTTGGAATGGTAAAAATCCCACTGATAATTCATTGGGCCAGTTCTGTCTTAGTCTTGTGTAACTACCAAGCTTTTTTCCTGGTCTACTTTTTTTTTTTCTTTTTTTTTTTTTTTTTTTTAGAAATAATGGA
>WAAG01009546.1:1530-21644 GCA_013390105.1 Tichodroma muraria | reverse complement strand
ATAGAAAACTACAAGTAGTTTTAAAGTCATGTTGGGTGGAATGATCTCTCAGGGATCATTCCATTGGTCCAAAACTACTTGCCTTTTACTTCCTCTTCTCCCCTTGAATTCTCTCCTCACTGGAAGATAGCAAAGCAGAATATACAGAATATATCTGGTTTTAATCACAAGAAATGACACTAACTGAAGTTCTCACTTAGAAAAAGTTTACTTTTTTTCCCAGTAGGAGAAGTAAGGGACCATTAATTATAACTTTTTTTTGTTTGTTTTTTTTTGTTTCACTAAACTATGCAAGACTGGTCTTTGGGATCTTTTATGAACAACCCCTTTTTTCAACAGGCCCATCAGAATTATGCACAGTCCCTCAAATTCTCAGCAGGACAAAAGAACTGGAAAGGATTATATTTGCTTTGGCTGTACTATGGTGGCGACTCATAGGATGGGAGAAACAAAATTGGTTTTTGTCCTCTTTCATTGTAAGGCTGCTAAATTTTCAGTTCAGAGTATCAGTTCTCTTGTATGGGCTCTGAATGCAATCTACCATTTTTTACTTCTATACTTCCTATTTCACTAATCCAGCCTTTAATACTGGTTCCAGTACTGAGTATCCCCATTGCATCATATTCAAAATCCATCTACAGCTCCCAGGTTTTAGTATGATGCTCCTACAACCAAAATGTTGTATAAACCAGTTTCAAAAATGGTCTGGAATAATGTATTTTTCTCCCATTTTCAAGCTGGATGGTAAAACTTCCCTTTCTGCATAATTTGTTGCTCTCTTCACATTTAGGAAGTAATTTACTAAGCTCAAATAATTTACTAATTCATCTACTAATCTCAGGGTCCTTGTGTAAATAACAAGCTCAATATGACATAACATCAAATGTTTTACTAGGTTTTATAGAGTTGAGATCTTTTTTACCACTTTCATCCAATCCTCTGGTTGAGCCTGCAACAACTTTCTCATTTGGCAGCTGATTCTCATCACTGTGAACAAAATGGTAGAGTTAAACATAGATATAGCCATTTCACCATCCCCTTTTCTGTGGACTGCTCCTAATGATAGTTTTATTTTGATGGTTGTCAAGAAGGAAGGAATAAAACATCATATCTGAATGAAAGTCTAGTTATTAAATTCACTGAACTATTTTACCCTTGTTATTTTGTAGGAGCTGCTCAGTACCGTGATAATGATTCACAGTATTGTAACTAGGTATAAAAATACCTAAAATAGTTAGGCTTATAGCATAGCATAATTCTATAGACCAATTCAATTTATTTTACAGAAGTGTATGAAAACAAGGCTTTTAGAAAACAGATTCCCTTTCCATTCCAGGGTCATGAATTAGGGAAAATGACTTTACGATAAGTATTTGCACTGGAAATATCTATGTTGTTTACTAATACCGCTGTTGGAGTAAAGATTGAATTTCTAGAGAATTTGTCACAGAAATATAAGAGGAAGACCAATAACATTCTTAGCGATGAGTAGAGTTTGGAATGAACAAATGATAACCTCTGTAGAATGATAATGAATAGATTCTGCTCAGGCTTTCATATTCATTCAGAGTTGTAATTTTTTTATTGTCTTTCTGCCAGTCCAAGCCCAAGAAGTTTAACATTTCCATCCCTTTTCAGTTCCCCAAACTATCTGCCTGCCATCCCATGCACTGATACAAAACACTTGCAGGAGTGCAAGACTGGTTGGTAGGACAAATGCTCTTAATCTATGCCACAGTCTCTCATTGATGGAAAAAAATCTAGCAGAGGTTCTGTTGGAGGAAGGCATTTCAAGTTTTAGGATCCAGTCCTCTTAAAGCCAACATTTAACTACCTGTAAAGTCAATGGAGAAAAGCAGATGCCATTGAAAGGCTCCTGAGATTTGTTCAGTATTTTGAGTGTAGACACAAATGAAGTTAACCTGGGAGAAAAGGAATATAATTAATGAATTGTTCAGACAGATTTCTTACCCTGAAAATTCTTGAACACTCATGCTTTAGATTTATTCTAAAATAAAACTATATCCTCGCAATTATTTTATAGCTTCTGAGAGAGGTCTGGTCTTCATCCCCTAAAGTCAATTGCACTTCTCTATAATTTTATTTATTTTCAGAGTATAAGGAAAAAATCCTTTGTCATATAAACTGATGCTGGGAAAGATATTTGAGAAAATTAAATATTTACAAAACACTTGAATAAACACTCTTATTATTGTTAAATAACAAATTGTTGATTTATTTTATTTTTTTGTTTTTTCTCTCTATAACTTCTTTATGGGAGAAACCCCCCCCCCCAAATATTTCTAGTAAGTGCTCTATTTGGAACAAAATCTAAATTCATCACACGAAACTAGAATATAATGTTAAATGACAGTTTCGGAGCTATCTCCTTACACACTCGACTGGATGCCTGCTCTGAAGTAATTGAGCCAAGGAAAGAGCTAAACGGGTCTAAAGTAGGTCAGGGATTTTAGTTTCTCCGAGGGGCACTAGATGGCAGCATTAACCAAGGTACTGCTGCACTTCAGGGCGCTCCGCGAAGGGCGAGACACCCCCGGGGAACCGTGAGAGACGTTTAGTTTTATTTTCCCATTTTGAACAAGAATTCACATCAAATATTTGTTGCAAACGTATAAAAGTTCCAGGGCTTGTGACTTCATAGAATCTGCTTGTGTGAAATGGTGCAGGAAAGGGCAAATAGTGCTTTCGAAACGGAGATTAATTAAAAGCCCATGAGAATAAAGAGAAAGGGAAGTGGAAAAAGTCTTGATATAGAACCGATACACGTGGAAGGGATAAAGGATCCACATGTTTCAAAAGGAGGAGTAAAGATTAGAGAGGTCACAGGGAATGCAAGAAAAATCAGTGGAGATTAGTGGAAAAGCATGGGGGATCATAAGATTTTGAATAAAGGATCTGGGCATCAAACCAACAGGCCTGCTTCTTATGTATCAGAATTACTGATCATTTAACTGACGCACCTTCAGTGACCTACTACTATTTAAAAAGAAATTTTTAATTCAAGCTTTGTAATTTCTTTATAATTGACAAGGATGAAATCATAAGCTATGCAGTCATTGCCCAGTGCCTGGGTTTTCAAAATGAGTCATTACAGTTTATTTGCTTGACTCATGAGATGGTGATGGCAAAACGATCTGAGTCACCATCTCAGATGGTGATGGCACCCACCTGAGTCACTCCCAAATCTTAGCAACACTTGCTTCAGGACAGCTTTTTACCTTGAAATCCATCTGTCTGCATACTTGTCACAGAACTGCTGGTCAGACTTATTTCCTACCAGGATGCTAAAGCTGCCTGCCTGGCCATTACCTCTGTGCAGCTGGTGCCTGATAAACTGGTCAAAATTCTGTGAACTCCTCTCTGCAAACTAGGTTGACCTCTGTCTTTGTGACCATAACTTCCTTGTTCAGTGGACAGCAAAGAAGAAATGCCTTATTCAACCTAACAATCCTCTTTAGCTTGTTTTTTCTGCTCAGCAAGTGGTGGTGATGAATCAAAATTTATCAGAATTTTATTACAGTGATGAAATTACCATGAAGTTTGTGTACAACATGGTCACAAAGCTATAGACAACAAAAAAAAGGGGTTTGGTTGCTTCTGGTCAAAGTGGGAGTTAGTGTTAGGCAGGTTTAGTGTGTTGACTCTGGCTGCATGCCAGGCACCCACCAATGCTGCTCACTCCCCTCTGCAGCTGGACAGGGGTAAGAAAATGTAATGACAGATTCATGAGTTAAGATAAGGACAGAGAGAGATCACTCACTGATTACTGTCATGGGCAAAACAGGCTAGAATTATAGACATGAACTGAATTTCTAACTAATAAAATCAGAGCAGGATAATAAGAAATAAAATAAGCCCTTAAAAATACTTTCACCCCCTCCCTCCCTCCCTCCCAGCCCTATGTCCTCCCCCAGTAGTGCAGAGAGATGTGGGATGGGGGTTATGGTCAGTTCATCACACATCATTTTTCCCATTGCTCAGGGAGAGGAGTTCTTCCCCTGCACCAGTGTGGGATCCCGCCCACAGNCCCCTGCACCAGTGTGGGATCCCTCCCACAGGAGACAGTTCTCCACGAACCTCTCCAGCGTGAGTCCATTTCATGGGCAACAGATCTCTGCAAACTGCTCCAGTGTGGGTCACTCTTCCACAGGGTGCAGCCCTTCAAGGACAGGCTGCTCCAAGCATGGATCTCCCATAGGTTCACAAGTCCTACCAACAAACCTGCTCCAGTTTGAGCTCCTCTCTTCATGGGCCTGCAAGCCCCTGCCAGGACCCTGCTCCAGCACAGATTTCTCCCAGGTTCACAGCCCCCTCTCAGGCACTCACCTGTTCCAGTGTGGATCTCCTCCATGGGCTACAGAGGGATCTCTGCATCTCTGTAACCCTCCATGGGCTGCAGGGACACAGCTACCTCACCATGGGCTGCACCACAGGCTGCTAGGGAATCTCAGCTCCAGTGCCTGAAGCACCTCCTGCCCCTCCTTTCACGCTGACCTGAGTGTCTGCAGAGTTGTTCTTCCTGCATATTCTCATTCCATTCCTCTTTGGCAACAATTACACATGCACAATAATTTTTTTTCTCTTCTTAACTATGCTAGCACAGAGGCATTACCACAATTTCTGATTGGCCCAGCCTTGGCCAGAAGTGGGTCCATCTTTAGAGCTGTCAGGGATTGGCTTTGCTGGACATGGAGGAAGCTTTGGGCAGCTTCTCACAGGAGCCACCCCTGTAGCCCCCCGCTACCAAAGCTTGGCCATGCAAACCTCATATAGTGGGATTGGAAGTGACATGGTCCTGGGCCATGGCTGCTGTTCCTATTCCCCAGGAGCTGTGCTGGCAGCCTACAATGGCCAGCTCTGATACTCCTTGGGTCTGTGGCCTTGAACTCAGCTGCTGAGGAAGTGTGGGAGGAGAAAGAGATGGGAGAAATTAGAGAGAAGTATGGATGCTCCTGCTTCCCACTCTTAGGAACTGCTCAGGCCTGAGCTATCATGTCTCTGACTGGCCTCATTCCTGTTGTGCTGACCTGATGTCCTGGCTTGTTCTCAAGGTTCTTAAGGCTCATTCTGTCTCCATTCCCATTCTGTTGCCACCCCCAGGGATGTGCCCAGTGCCTGGGGCAGGAGCTGCCCCAGGGCCCTAAGTTGTCCTGCTCTTGGCAGGGGGCTGTAATGATCCTGGATAGCCCCTGTCCCACTGCCTGGTGGGGAGCCCTCAGCCTGAGGAAAACCTGGATAGGTAACAGTACTAGGAAAAATAATTTTGAAATCATGCTTGAACACAAAACTAAGTTGTCCATGCTATGTGCCACTAAACACTCAATTCCCACTCTGAAGTGCATTAGCAGCAGCACTGCACATGAACTGTGGGGAGGAATTCATTGTCACACTCTGACCAGAGCAAGAGAGGCCTCACACAGAGTACTCGTTCCACTTTCACCACCAGGTGTTAAAGAAGACATAAATGGTTTAGACAGAATTCACAGGATGAAAATATACTAAAAGGTTTGGAAAGCATGAAGCAGCCAGGGGGAAAGCCTGCTCTGCACTGTTTGATCTTGAAGATGGTTAAGATGGAATTTTTAGGAAATGGTCAGTTATACAGAGAAAAAGTTATGACAGTAGTTTAATTGGAAGGAAAAAACCAGCTTTATTTCTAGTATGAGAAATGTTATTCTAAGTTTGAGTATGGTGTAACACTGTGAGACTGTGGTATGTTCTTCACTGAATTTTTGCACACTAAGTGTAGAGAATGGTCTGCCTCCATAATTTCTGGTCTCTTGAAATATCTTTCAGACCCTCTATTCTATTTCTATTTATATTTCCGGAAGATATGAACCACTGCTAATTTTTTTATTTTGTATTAATATTTATTTAATATTTTTTCTTATTTCTCTAACATTAGTGGTAGTTCTCCATTGTAAGGGTAGCAGAGTACTCAAGGTCCTTTAGTGAAAATGTTATGATGGAATTTTGCACTAGAATTATGCACAGCTCAAGCCCTCAAGAGCAAGGTCATACTTAATTACACTTCATTAACTGCTGTTAAAGTTCCTTGAGATATTGCAACATAGGTATCAGTAGCATCAAGTACACATCATTACGAGATATTTTCTGCATTACCTGAACAGCAGAGGTTATAGCTTGGAATTTTAATAATTAGAAGCTCAGTGATATCTTACAGCGTCTGGAAACGTATCTATTCGGTGAGTAGGCTAAAGACAGCTAGCCTATTTTGTGGCTGAAGGTTGTGTTTATGGCTTAATAAAACATGGCCTGTAGCTTTATTACAGCAATCATCCTTGTGGGTGTTTTTTTTTTTCTTTTTTTTTTTTGTGACTACAGTTGGCTTTTTTCTTTTCCTCTGCAGAAAAAAATACTGTATGGTTTAAGAGTACGTTGTCATCCCTATAGATTTTTACAGAATACTGTGACAGGAATACTGGATTCTGTAAGATGGTTTAAAACTCCACAGGCAGCTTCTTGTTCTATTTATTCTAAGCCATCTTAGTGCAAGAGAGACATATTCCTCGTGTAGAATTCTTGCTGTATAAAAGGTTATTTTTCAACATTAAATTCCATGAAGATCACTACACTGAAAATATTGCTGCATTGCCAAAATCAACTTGAAGTAAAATCATGAAGTAAAAACACTCCAATATGTATTTTATTATTAAAGGAAGACAGAAAAAGAAGCCAGAGATCAAAAGGACTAGAGAAATAAGAGTTTTTTGGTTCCTGTGGTTCAGTTTTTACATTTAGCTAAGAATGGCATAAAACTCTAATTCAGATGTTTCTCCCTGTTTTTCTGCTTTGCCAATACCGCCTTTATTTTCCATTCTGACCTTTTATTTCTTGATTTCTAGGTTAAAAATATTTTAATATATGGTATCAAAAGATATTTTTATGATTTCAATGCTGAAATTGTTGCAGTTTGCTTCTAAAACAAATACCTGTGCAATTGTTGTATGTTGCAATCAAGTCCACATGTTATACATTAAAATAAGATCAGTGTCAAACCCAATAAAAATAATTTAAAATGTCATTTCCCTAAATTATGACAACGCAGGATTCTACCAAATAAATATTTTGTTAGCATTCCTAATACTGCTTAGATGTTTACTCTGACACAACATGGGAATGCTGCTAAGTTGTTCTAGCTACTAATCTCAAATAAACCATTAGATGGCAATGTTCACATGGCAGTACCTTTGCAGCACTGCTGGAAACTTTAAGGCATTGTGTATTTCTATACATTCATTTATTTCTTATTCTAAGCATTAGTTTTATCACTTTTCTACTTTTTTCTTTCTTTCTTTCTTTCTTTCTTTCTTTTTCCTTTTAATACAAGGCTGAAAGAAACCAGACATGAAAAAAACCCCAGAGGTTCTCCTCCTGTAATGCCATACACTGCAGGACTGCTTCAGAGCTGCAGATTAGTCTTTACTATTATAGTTTCCCCAATAAAACTTCATTTAAGTAATCAGGGCAAGGCCAGGCAGAGCATCAGGTAGTATAGATTTATGCACACCTTAGCTGTGTAATGAGGCACGAGGCAAAAGACCATCACCACCTCGTCTGCTTTTTTTTTTTTAATGCAAACAAAATAGCCATCTAAAAAAATTAAAAGCTGGAATATTAATGTTTAGATCTCATTGGGATTGAGCTTTAATATCCTTAAATTTTAAAAATATTTTGAAACTAGAATAACAAATTGCTGGTAAACTAATTACTGTTTATCTCTGAAGTTCTTTGATTACAATAAATTTTCTTCTATTATGTTAATACTGTTATTAATTTGTCAGGTCTTTATTTTAAATTTTAATCCAAAAAAGTTCTGTATTAGACTTGTATGTTGCTTCTTTCTGCCTCATGCAGGTTGTAGAGTCCAAAGATATTATAATACTGATAGCAGGATTCACATGGTCTTCTCTACCGGGTTGTTACAGTGGAACTTCTGGAGAGGTGAGTGGTCATGTTAAGCTGCTTGGTTGTGTTTTGTCTAAGGCTCAGCCTGTGAGATTCAAAGAAGGGACCACATCATCCACTGATGCAGAAAATCTAGTATTTTGGCAGAAAGCGTTTGAGTATTCTTTTTGGTGATCAGGTGGGAATTGTATTAAAAGATCACATTTCGGAAACATTCAGAAAGCAAATCCCCTAGAGCCAGGAAAAAGTACTACATTTCAAAACATAAACTGCTAGGACAGCTGTCCATTATGTATGGCAAAGATTCCAGTAAAGCTTTCTCTGTTAAATGTGTTAATAGGTCTGAAGGCTAAAGCAGAAATGAATATTTTCAGAATATAATGAAGTCAATGCTGTCTTAAGAAAGATGGTAACTTCAGCACGTGTGTCTGAGTGTGGTGTCCCCGTTGTGCACATCCGTGCTAATGAACTTAGAATTCTTAAAGAATAAGTAGAGGGAAAATAGACTGTGGTGAAGCGACTGGAGCACCTCACAAATGAGGAAAGGCAGAGGGAGTTGGGGCTGTTTACCCCGGAGAAGAGAAAACACAGGGGAACCTCATCAAAGTCTATATAAACTCTGTTTTCCACACAGAGCCACACAACCTCATGCTGTGGTTTAACCTCAGCTGGCAACTAAACCCCAGGCACCTCTTTGCTGACTCCCCGTGGCCTGATGGGGTATAGGGGAGAACAGAAAGAGTACAAACGAGAAAACTTGTGGGTTGAAATAAAAAGAGTTTAGTAGGTAAAGCAGGAGATGTGTGGACAAGCAAAGCAAAACTCATTCCACTCAGCTTATATGCTGAGCCGTGTGCTGAGCTCCCTTTGCTCAGTAGTGGTCAGTTGTCACAGCTGTGTCCCCTCACAAATCCTGCTGCCCTCCAGCCTGGTGGATTGGGCTGAGACAGAAAAGGCCAGGAAACTGTGCAAGCATTGCTTAGAAATAACAAAAACCTCCTTGAGTTACCAACAAAGCATTCAACGTGAAACCAAAAACCCTTATCAGCTGCTGTGAAGAAAGTTAACTCTATCCCAGCCAAACCCAACACACTTCTTTACGTTACCAAGGAAAACTCACTTGGGGTTATTAACTTAGTTTCCACAGCTACTTTTTAAGGAAAGTATGGGAAAAAAACCCAAACCCTTGGCTCTCTTTCACCATCATTTTAGCAAATATATTAAGAGAAAAAGAAAGTATATATAACACATATATTTTACATTTCCTTGTTTTGTAAATCATACTTTTATTTAAAAATGGATTGTTTTAGTGAATCCATGATAGCTATAAATGAATGACCTATTCAATAT
Organism: Tichodroma muraria; assembly: GCA_013390105.1. Classification (NCBI taxonomy): domain Eukaryota; kingdom Metazoa; phylum Chordata; class Aves; order Passeriformes; family Sittidae; genus Tichodroma; species Tichodroma muraria. The sequence goes on along the minus strand of WAAG01009546.1, from coordinate 12,344 downwards.
GAATGTCCATTTTTACATATTTTTTTTCTTATGAAGGCACAATATCATGGTAACTATTCTTTAGGTTTTATCAAATGAATGAAGGAAGCTGAGACAATAATCTTAGGACAGTCACAGCCGGTCTTTCAAAGCCGTTAATATGAATTTAGCAAAAAAGACAGGGAGCGGCTTTTCAATATTGCTGAGATAATTTTGTTTGGGTGAAATCTTTTTCTCTATTTTCAATTATTTTTGAGCATTTTGATTTTTTTTCTTGTATTTTTTTTGCAATTTATGTGACTTGATTGCCAAAGAGAAATGGGCATTTAAAAATATTTCCAAGAAAGGGAAATAAAAGTCTTGAAGAAAAAATATTTCTCATAACTCCTCTGTGATTGGAGGGACCAGAACATTTTATTTCAGAAAGAAATGGCAAAAACCTAACTTGAGAAACATTTTTTCTCAACTTGTGTCCAAAGCAGACATGAAAACCTGATCAAATTCATGCTAGGAAACCTTGGTGATCAATGGAGAGAAATATGTCACCTCTAAAAGGCAGTACATCTCTCTCACACATCTGTCTTAAAATCACACATATTACCTCCTGAAAATGCTTACTTCTCTCATTTAGTAAAAGGGGCACATGTGATGAACAGACACACAGAAGTTTTACTTTCAAATTTTTGTGTATGAACAGGTTGCTTTTACTTTGCTAATTGGGTTTTTCTGTACTATTCTAAGATCAAGTTCTCTTTCAAGATACCTTTACTTCAGGTCAGAAGCAATGTCATCTTTTAAGGATTTGGCAGCTGAAAAAATGTAGCAAATGTGTTTTTATGGTGAAATTATTAATTTCTCTCCCTATTGCTGTTGGCTCATTTATGATTGTGAGATTAAAGCCTCTTACTCTTTTAAGTTCACTCTCAGTCTTTGGGGTCCTTGCAGTGTGAACCTCTCAAATTGATTTGGAAGCAGGATTTGCAGTGGTGTCTGTCTTTGAAAATTTTCCATTTGGGGGAGCAAAGACAAAAAGGCTGGGACGTTGCTGACTTCCTACGGTGTCCTATCCCCTGCTTATTCCTGCATGCTAGAGAGGTTCTAGGGCCAAAAGAGTCCCCAGATATGCTATTTATCCCCTGGTACTCCCTCCACACATGAGCTATACATTTGCATTTGTATTTCTGCCTTGTTTTCTGTATAGAGTTCTGCCCAGTTAGAGATGTGAATTATTCTCTTAATAGTTTCTAAAGGAGAATTCTAAAAGAAAAACATATTATTAATGTGTTTAGATAGAATATATTTCCATTTTTTAATTCTTGTTTTTATTAATGCTGCCTCTTCTGAATTACATTAATGTTAGTATCAATCTCTTTGCTTTACATTTGTGAATACAAAAACTACCATTCTGGTGCTTAATTTCCAGGCACAAAGCAAACTATCTCTTTTTTTAGATAAAACAGTTTCAAATCTACTTTAATATAACCTCCCCTTCCTTCTGTGCATTTTTTTCCCCCTGTGAGAAACACAGACTTCCTTGGAAATTTACTATAAGTAGTAAAACTCAAGTTTTTCAGCAAATCAGCAGTAATTTTGCAACAGGCTTTATAAATCACTGTCATTTAATAATGTTAGTAGGGTTTACCATTTTTCACTTTGTTAGTTTGCTGTAGGGCTAGCCTTTCTAAAATACAAGGTTAAAAGTATTGTAGGGCTTGTCACATCATGAGTGTTTACTGTGGGTCGTTACAAAGGTAACAACCATTAACTCCGGTTAATGGCAATTAGTTCAAATTAAAAAATTAAAATGAGTTCAAATACCGTCACTCACATATATTCATGGGTCATTAAGGTAAATAAAGAGCTTTCTTAACACATCAGAATGTATTTGATTTTATAAAATACATACATTCTCTGAAAGTAATGAATTTACATATTATTCAAACAATTTTGATTAATTTTTGATAATTCTACTTCTTCCTTAAGTAATGTCCTAATATATCCTCAAGGAAAATAAAAAACCCCTACATTTTGATACAAAAAACAGATCAAGATAACTTTTTTTCACTCTACTAAGAAAACCTATGCCCGAACCTGTTGGTCTTGAAAAGCAAAAAAATTCGTGGAAATGAGGCTATTTTTCTCTGGCAAGGTGGGTAGGACCAGGCCCACTAAGAGGAGAAGAAAAGACACAATAATCAAACGACAGCACGAACAGAGCAAAGGCCGTTTTGCCGCCTGCGCTGCAGGAGAGGCCTGACTCCCTGCAGCTTCCTTTGCACTTCCCAGTTTCAAAGGCTGACACTGCAGCGGGGTGCTTGACCTCTCCAGAACCGCTCTGATCACAAGACACCCCGAATGCAGCCTTGTGTTCAGTGAAACAGCCCAAGCGAGGATGCTCAGCACCAGGAAATGAGCACACCCACGATTTTATTGAGCCAAATTAGGTTCCTCCGGCTTCAGTTAACCCTCCGAGAGACTGCAGAGCTCGTGTTGGAAGTAGCCCACACACTCAGGCACAGCTTTCCCTTTTGTTACCGGTGACAGTAGACTTGCAGCAGTGCTGACCATGGATACTGTGCTTGGCACTCTTCACCCAGGCACACGAAGGAAGATAGCCCATAGTCTGAAATTTCGTGTGGTAGATGACTGGGAAAATCCAAAGGAAATGATGAGCAGAAGATTCTCCCAGCAAAAGTAGAGGAATACTAGAGTGAACTTTCAAGGAGGTGATATAATGAAGGCAGGTTATTAAGACTGCAAGTAAGTACATGAAAATTAGTGATCTACAGTTAAGGAAAGATCAAAGCTGTGTCCAATCCTTACTTGTGGACTGAAAATCCATGAAATGCATGAAACCTATTTCTAGTTATTCAAGATGTTTAAAGTCCATTGAAATATTCAGATAAATGGAATTAAGGGTAGACTATCACAAGAATAATGAGCAAGTAAAAACATTCTGCAAGGAGTCAACCTACATTTAAATAATTGACCATGTATGAACTGTCTTTGTCACTGCTTCTCTCTGGAATAGCAAATACATTCCCAGACTACATACACTCTAGTTTTGAAGAATTTCTCCAAAATAATGCGATTTTATGTGTGTTGGAAGTGTACGGTCCATCTTGCAAATCTGCATAATCTAGTCCTCTGTAGATTCCGTTTTGCATTAAGCTCAATGAAAAAACTTCCGTCAATCTAAATTAAATCTGTGTGTTACTTCTTAAAAATCATGTGATTTATCTATTCCTGTGAATCTGAGAGGTTTCCAGGTTATCTAAGTAAAATTCTAGAGTTAAGTAAAAAAATCCAGGGGAAGTAAAATGTTATTATCATGTTTTATTACAATGTTTTATGCCACTGTACAGAAAATTGGGAGAGAGAATTAATATCAAGTAATCTGAGATGTGATATTGGTTTGTCCTGAGAAAGAGATATATTATTTAGTGACTATTTTCTTGTACTATTCAGGGAAGATCTCAAGTAATCTGGAAAAAATTATGTAAAGAAGTAACTCATATTATCATTTTGTTGTTGATGAATTTTAAAATACTTAATGTGAAAATGTGACCTACTGAAACGGTCAGTGAAAGCAAAGTTTTCAGCTGCCTAAAACCCAATGCAACCATTGCACTTTAGGACTTTCAAGTCACCAAAGAATTCAAATTTGTCTTTTAACATCAGTTGGATCTCTTTTAAGTCCAGCAGGAAATATAAAAAGTTATCCAGGGCTAAAATTGGTTAAAGAGGAAAGTTCAGCAGGACAGGTGGAGGTGATGATCACTGGTGACATTCATCTGTGTTTCCTAAGGTATCCTTCCCTGATGATTTCTTCTGTCCTCTGTGATGTATTATATTCAGTGCCTCATTTTTTGATAGCAGTTTCCTGGATCACAGGTGACATTTCAGCAGTGGGTTATTTCTTTGTTGGGAGAAAATGATTGTCATGCTGCAGGATAATTTAGCTCAGCTGGTGTAATTCTGCTAAGTGCATAGCTCCTCTTACTAGGTTTGCAACAGAATTATTAAGGTGAGACAAGTGGATTAAAGATTATTGATTCAATCTTTGTAGTGGGAAGTTCTCTGAAGTGGTGACAGTATCTTATTTTAAATTTGACTTTTCCTGACACAGCAGACTTGTTCTTTCATACTGTTTAGAGAGATTTTAGACACTACAGCATTACAAATTATTATCATGTACTCAGAAGCATAATTACTAGAAAATCTGTAAGATTATAAGAATACTGACCTTGCTTAATTTCCCTGTATTTTTTTTTTTTTAATTTTCTTGATGGTTTAACTGATACTGTACAAATCTTTATTCATGTGTGAGCATCCTTGAACCCTTGAGAGCTGCAAATTCCTAGTATAAAATAGGACAACATTTACCTTGCTAGCCAGGACAAAAGCCTTTCCTTTTTTTCTCCAAAGATATTGAAAATTATTCTTTACATGAAAAGTTTATGTTGTTCAGCTGGTGCTTCTGGACATCAAAAAGTTTCAATATTAAGCCCTAAACCTTCTGTGCTACTGACTGTTTATCTGAATCACTTCCTTCGGCAGTAGACTTGTCAAACTTGGCTCAATACTGGAATGGAGGGGTTACATGTCTGTAACTCTTTAGCTTTCCAAGTCCACCCATAAGGAAATAATTGACCAGTTTTTCCTTTGAAGTTGTGAAAGCCAGTAGGAAGTATAGTAATGATTACCTAAACAGAGGTACTTCTGAGTTCTGCATTCTTTGCTTCCTGTGTATGTGGCTGTCTCTACAGCATCGAGGCAGAATTTATTGCAGTATTTTTAAATAATTGTTTTCTCTGATATCGAAGAATGTCAATAGAACATTATCAAAAAATACAATTACTATTCTGTAGAAAACCCTGTCTGAAAGCCTCACAACTACAATTTTCTGCCCAGATTTAGAATGAATTTTCTTTTTCTAAAATATGTTTGCACATATACGTAAGTAAGTCTAAATTGTTTGTATCCAAAATTAAAAATTGAAAGGTATCTCAGAATAAATAAATAATAATTTCACATTTAACTCTCAAATAGACATTAAAAATGTCAGTTTTCCTTCAACTTCTGCAATAAAAGAGAAACATTTTTTCAGAGTATTAATTTTTTAAATAAAATAGTATCTGTAGTTAAAGATAGGTTCAAGAAACCAAAGGAATGGTCACTAAAAGAAGCCAGAATTAACCTTGTAAGAAATCCTACACAGACAAATCCTGAAGAGTTTACTTCTAGAAGGCTTGCTGCTGAATCGGTGCTTTGTCAAACGCAGAAGTTAATAGCAGTAAGAGATATCTAAAAAGAGCTGCATAGAAAACTTTTCTGTACATGAGAGACCTTTTCTTTCAAGAGTACTAAAGAAAAAATTCTTAGAGTTTTAACACTTTTTAGAAACAGAGACAAATAGGACACTTTTTCAGCTCATGTAATGACCTACAGGAAAGCTTAGTGTATGAACACTCCCTAGTCCCCCTGAACCCTACCTCTAAGTTTCAAATCTTCTCCTGTACATTTTGCAGGTGAGTTGAATCTGGAGCATATCTCTGCAAACCAAATAATTTTGCTCTTCTGTCAGGATTAAACAGAAAGAAAGCTGGATATCATTGCCCTCCTCCATCTTCTCACATAATGCCATACCTGCCTACTAATGATAATTATCATCTTTAAGACTCCTCTTTCCTGAGACCTGTGAGCTGATTAAAAGTGATACAGATTAGTTAATTCTAAATGGATGCATCATTTATTCACCCAAATGAGCCAGTGAGATGGAGCTATACTCACAGTGTGCACATCTCAGAGATGTTTGCCCTAATAGTAAAACACAAAAAAGGAATTTTCACCCTTTTCATCTCTTAAGATTTCTTGGGCCTCTGGATTTTTCTGTCTGATTTGATTTATTTCTGGCTTGTTTCTTTTTGTACAACTCCTTTCAGTGAAATCATATTTTTTCAAATAGATAAACTGAGTAAATTTTCAAGTAACAGAGGACACTCATTTTCTGTGCTGTTGTCAAATACATAAAAGTGATCTAAAAGATAGACTTTGGCATGTTGTTATTTTTGATGTTATATTTATAACAATATTTTAAGATACCATGGATTTTGGAAGAGTACCTTTATAATGTTTAAAATATACAGTGATACATTGAAAACATAGTGATTGGAAGTAATCTATGTAGAAAAAACAAAAGAAGTCTAAATTACAGAATATCACAGAGAGATTATGAGTGCCTGTGGGGAGGCAAAAAGACCTATGGATCCTTGCAGTATTATGGGACTGTCTGTGAGTTGATTTTGGGATTTTTTGGTGTTTTTTTATTTTCCATAGAAGATACAGAAGAGTTCATCATCTCTTCTACAACATGATCCTAAAGGATTCCTGCAAGAAAATCTTGGCCTGTTGTTTCTTTTTCTGTTTTAGGTTATAAAGGGATGACTCAAGCATATCTCATGACATAAAGAATCTACCCACTTCTGCATTTCCAGATTTTAAACATATGGGGGAAGCAGTGAACCTTAACTATCAAACTATTGTTTTCAAGGATGCATCCCAGCAAATAGTTTCCTTTGTCCTTTGACAAGATCTTCCTATGTGCTTATGCTGGTAAATATGACGCTTGACTCCATCTTCTAAATTTTTGCTAGAATTTGACTTTATCCATAAGGGCTCCTCTGTAACTAAGGAGAATTTAGTCGTTACAGAAGGAGAATAGATATCATACTTTCTCTTTTGCTTTCAGCATCTTTTAGGGCCATGTTTGGTGATAAGCTTATTGAATGAATGGTGCAGATAGTGAAAAAATCAATAAGAAGTTTACAGTCCAAGGGGAAAAAAATAGAACAAAGGACTGAGAATAGAGGAAAATAGAAATTCTAGTTTGTTTTCTTAATTAGTTCATGGGGCAGATTCTGATTTACAACAGCCGAGTTCAAAAACCTTTCTATTTAAAATGAGACTTGCAGGTTTGTCACTCAAATTAGAATATCTGCTGCCTTCATTTCTACTGGTGCTTTATTTCTTAATGCGTAGTTTGGTATTAATCTTTCTTTTGATGAAGGGGAAAGGATTGTGGACGAGTGGATGGATCCTTTACATTGAACTGGTTGTGCAGCTCTTGATGGTAATTGTGGATGGTAAAGGTGAGGGATTTCCCTGTCCTTATCTTATCCCACGTGATTTAAAATACTATTTTCTCTCCATCCTGCTGAGCAGGATTGAGAGAAGCTCGGTCAGAATGTGGGAGACAATGTCATTTAACTCACCACACTAAGCGTTACTGAAATTCATCATACTCCATTTAGGCATAAGAAAAGCTTTTCGCTGCAAGGGCCATGAAACCCTGGAGTGTTGTGGTTNCCCCTTCCCCTGATGCTTCCCCATTGGTTCATGATTTGTACCCACCCCTGGAGTTGTGACACTTTTTAAACCCGTGCATGGCAGTGCTTTGGGCTCTTTCTGTTACTGACCCCTCAGTCAGTAAATGTTTCCTGTGGGAATCTCAGAACAGAGAGCCTCCTCCTTCTCCTTTGGCTGACTCCTGCCGTGGTCCGACAGCCTGCACCGTAGAGCAAGTGGCTCTTCAAGTTCAGCTGTTGGCAAAACCTACACCTCAGCTGTTCCCCACTCCTGGCATGGCTCCAGAGTCTCCAAGAGCTGGCCCGGGCTCCGGTGGGCCGCAACACTGGAGCAGATTGTTCTTAGAGTCTGTGGAGCCTCCATCCCTGGAGATACTAAAAATTAAGCTGGACATAGTCCTGGGCAGCCTGCTCTAGCTCCCCTGCTTTAAGTAGGAGGATTAAATTGCTTGGCCTCCAGAAGTCCTGTCCAGCCTTAACCATAGAATGATTCTGAGGTAGAAGTGGAGATCAGTCTTTACTCACATGAACCGTGGGGAATCTAAATGATCTATGTCGACAAGTATGAGGAATAGAATAATGACTTCACAGGAACTGGACACTTATAAATAATACTAAAAAATAAAAACTCCTACTCTATCTTCTCTGAAGCACTAAGTATTAAATAAGTTAATTAGTTCGAGCTTACCTGAATGACTTTATTTAACAGCTTTTAGCATTTTATACATCTTACTCTATTTTGTACTAATCATAGTTTAATAAATCAAAAAGACAGATGAAATTAGAAAATAAAAAGTCAGCAGATTGCTGAAGTCAGTCATAGTTTTTGTAAAATATGAAATGCATTTTTTTGTCTTAAATCTAATTTGAACTTGACAATACAATATGATAAAAGCTTAGTTTGAAATTGTAGAAGGTGTGAATAAAATGGCTTGTACCTCTTCTGGGGAAAGTCTCTGGGGAAAACCCTGATTTTCTCTGTTTTCAAAGTGAATGTTCACATTGCAGAAACAATTCAGGAACAACTGAATCCCTCAGCCAGGGATCATGCAAATAGGTCTTCCAAAAACCCAACCCATCACTGAAAGCCTCTAGAGCCATAAGTGGTCACGCGTAAGTTGCACAGGCTCAAAAACCTTCCTGAATTACACTGGGAATTGCAGTAATTCTCATTTTCTTGGACAGATAATGCCTTTTTTTTTTTTGTGCCTTCCCTCTTCATAATAACAAATTCAAGGTTTGAAGCATTTCTCATGACATAACTCTGTATAGCTTGAGCTGAAAGCTTTTACGTTTTCATCAATAATGATTGTCAACCCACAACTGAATGAAAAAATAGACTCTAAATGGTTCAAGTGTTAGCAAAAGCTAACAGCAAGAGCAGACACTTTCCATCTTAATGACTGACATAACTACAACATGGTAATATAATCTTTGGAGTGGTGCCATGATTTTACATTAAGTTTGAGTGATTTGAGAATACATAACCTTTTTCATTCCGGAAAACTATTATACAATGACTTTAGATACAAGATATAAACAAGCTTTCTTTACTCTTGAGGTCTTAATATTAAGTTGAATCAGTTGAATTAGAACCTGAAAGTATTGAAATCAAATTGATAGGCTAGGATATTCAGTTCCTCACTTCCTTCTGATGGTTTTCTCTGTGAGTCTCTTTTACATATGGCCTTAGAAAAGCCATTCTGCCTCCATATCTTGTATACGTGTCTCAACATGGTTTCCATGAGATTCTGCTCTATGATCTTCCCAGGGAGAGATGGGATGCTAACCAGTTTGCAGTTACTTGTACCTTCCTTTCTCACCTTTTTAAGAATGGGGGTGGTGTTTCCCTTGTCTTCTTACCTGGTCTTGTCCCTTAGCTGGTCTTCAGTCTTTTCTAATAACAGTCATTATTCAAATTATCTTAAAAAGAATCAGACCCATGAAAGTGTTGGGAAAATGCTTATGAAACTCAGTTAGTATTGATTTTGTTATTTTTTTTCTTTCAGTAAAAAGAACAGAGGAGGTAAAAAAGCACCAATATACTTTTTTAGAGCAATATTTTTATTTTTGCTTCATCTTTAAAATTATGTTCCTTTCTGAATTCATAAAGTGAAATAGTTTTCTCTTTTTCTTTCAAAACCACCAATTTTATAGTATTTTGATTACGTTTATGATATACAAAATTATTGATCCTGCTCTATTAGGCATTACCAGTTGAGGTGAAATATTTGTGCAAGTGATTTCAATGGAGTGCAGTTCTATACAGAAGTTTCAGATACCTCACGTAGCTGATGACTATCCAAATCTATTATCTGTATTGAGTGCTCCTATGCAACCTTTTTTATTCTGTGTTTTTTCCTGCACCTCTGTTAAGGTGAAAAGCTCCAAGGCTATGGTTAAACACCGTGTACCAAGAAACCTTCTGTGCAATTGTCAACAACTTATGTGGGTACTCAAATTGTAAAGTACATCACTGGAAAATAAAGCATAGAAAAATACTTGTCTTCTTAATTCCAGCTCTGTGTTGTAATTTTTAATTTTGTGGAATAACCATGGGCAACAGAATTAGTAATGAACTTTGCTCTCTTCAGAATGCAGCACTAGTGTCCCACTGGATCTGGAAAGTTCCTTTAAAGTAATAAGCAGTTTCTTACTGTAAACCAAGATGTGACCTTTTATTTATTTGACAGATAAGTTTGTAAATGCAATTTAGTTTGGGGTGAAATGACATTGACAAGCTTGCCAGAATCTGAATTGGACAAAGTGTCATTAAGTAGAATACTTTTTTATCTATAAACATGAAAGTCCCAGAAAGGTTGAACTCTGCAGAAACCCAGACCACCTTAATATTTTTCTTTAAATGACTAACAGTGTTTTTCTTATACATATATAAGCCCTCTAATTATAGACTTTGGGATCATATTGAGCTTTTATTTCCTGCCTCCATTTTACACTCTTGTTTGAAATGAGTACAAGTTCTGTTGAGGTAACAATACAACAAAGCACAGTCTGTTAAATTAAAAACTTTTTAAAGGCTGCATAGGAAAATTTCTTTAAACTTAATTTCTCTATTCAGAATGGAAATGTGTTTGAAATAAATGAACTAACAAGGAGCTAATTCTACATGTGTTGGTTGCTTTTCAGTTAGTTCCATAGTATGAAGTTTCCCATTTCGAGATCCTGCTGTCATGTACCACTTTAAATGAATAATTATAAAATACGCAGTCAAAAATCAGACATAGAAAGGTCTTGGAGTACCAAAGAAGGGTCTTGGAATATAACTCTTCAGCTGAGAAATAACAGTCCTTTTCACTGTGAAGTGGAAAAAAAGAGAAAATTTCATATAAATAAACATGTATGTACCTAACAAAATGAATATATACACCTTTATATGTGTTTATATAAAAAAAATTGAAAATACAGTATGTCAGAGCTTAGTTACAGGTCACTAACACAGGTTCAAGA
>WAAG01009542.1:0-19931 GCA_013390105.1 Tichodroma muraria | reverse complement strand
CATGCAGCATCTGAAGATGCTTGGATCCCAGGTTTAGCTTTGCCAGCTAAAGGGTAAGAGGGATTAAGGGGAAGTTCTCATTTCTCACCTCTGGAATGCTTCAGGGTCCCAGGCAACAGCTCCTATCCCTTTAATTACAACCCCTCTCCCATGACAGAANACACACACACACACACACACTTTTTTATATGAAATGGCACAGGCACACACTATGAAAATGCCAACTGCAGCAACATGCACTTGGAATCACCATGCAAGAAGAAGCAAAAATAAACAAGCACTTGAAAAGTACCTCAGAGGTAACCTTGCTAGATAGTAATTTACAGGTGTACTGGTAGAAAGGGAAAAGACCAGCATTAGTACATTGAACAAGCATGTTGTAATTAGGAAACAAGAACAAATTACAGAAATTCCAAGAACTGGCACATTCCAGAGTATAAGACTTCAAGCAACTTAGCGTCATAAAAAATAAAAAGGGAAGATTAGCCAGTTTGATGGTATTTTAATGAAGTTGCTTGGCCAGTCTCAGTCTTGTTTACCATCAGTGCTTGACCCATTTCCTTGCTGCTGCTTTTTCTCTTTCACTCATCTGCTGAAACTGGTACTGCAACACATCCTCTGGAAGAAACGGCCCCCTTTCCTGAGCAGCACAGCTCTTCCAAGATGCGCTTGATTTGCCCTCTCTTTCTGGAAGGCATAACCCACAGGCCTCAACCAGAGAGGCCACGCTGTAGCCACTAAAGCCAGACATGAAACAGAAGGTGGTGATGCCTGAAGGAGAGACTACAGAGGGTAAATGTCCTACTGAAACCACCCTTCTGTCTTTTGTTGTGTCTTATGCAGGGTGAAAGCGGATCTCTTTGCATCAGTACTGCTGGTGTGCTCAGCATGAGAGGAAGTTCCTGTGGACATGAAACCTTTCCACAAATCACTCACAAGACCATGTCTGCTGTGCCAGACACCCTGACTGCTCCCAGTACTTGAGGAAGTCTCTGATTCTCCTCACTTACAAAGAGCAATGCTGACATTCAGCTCTCAGGACATAATAATCCAAGTAGCAGCTGCCTGTCTAGTTGTCAATTATGCTCCTTCTTCCATGGTATTTAATGTATTTTTAAAAATAGTGCAGTGATTTGCTATTTTGTTTCTTTAGTTACAGAAATCCTTTTTCCTGAGAACACTGTTCAATGCTCTCTGCTAACAAATTAAAGCTATTTGTTTTTTAAATAATAGTTGCTTAGCCTGGACTGTAAAATATTCACTCAAACTGACAGTGGTACAAGTGCAGCACTTCTTATTAAAACTATCTTTCCCTTGTCAATGGCAGAGTTGTTTACCAAAGGAGAGCGGAAAAAGCCAGGAAAAAGAAACAAAACACTCCTGCTGATCTCAGGAAGTTCTCCCTGGGCTCTGCAGGACAGAGACCACTAATAGAATTTTGGATGGGCAGCAGCAAAAATATCTTGTTTGGCTTTTTGCAGTGTGCTTACAGAAGAGGAGAGTGACAACAAACCTCAACACTGTGGGACTGATGTGCACTGAGACTTTGCAAATTCACTGAAGCCTTGAAAATTCATGCCAGAAAAGGATCTATCTCACCTAAGGGTTGTCTGAGTGGCACCAATGCTCTGGCAGTGCATCTTTGGGCGGTCAGTGCCTGGGCAGCTTTAGCAGCAGTGGAGAGCTGAGACAGCACCAGAGCACAGCTCTGTGGTCAGACACTGCCCAGACCACTGACCAGCACTCTGGTCAGGACATCTCTTCAAACTGTAGCAGAGACCAACTGGTAACTGTTCCCAGTCTGCTTTCCAGGGAGCACATGTGCAGCTCTGCAAGCACTTGAACTGTGCTCTGGTAAATTAGCAGGATCTATGATTTCAGCCACAAGCCACCACTTTACAGGCTGGGCAGGTCACCTTCACCCTTCACAGGGATAGAGGAAAAGCACAGGGTGAGCACAAGCTGAGTGCCACCCCATTAGCACAGCAGCTGCTCTGAAGCTTCCAGCCACCGTGACGGTCTCGGTGTGGGACTCCAGTGCTGGTTTGCACAGTGAGCATCTTACACCCAACTTTTTTTAATGTCCATCTCAGCTTCTGCAAAGGTCATGAGAGCTGCCCTGCAAGCCTCTGAGCACTTTCAGGGAGAGATGTTCTGGAGAGATGCCAGGAAACAGCACTTATCAGAGCAGGTGGGGCCACCCTGTTTCACTGGGTGCTTTGGGGAGGGAGAAGAAACCAGAGAGCGGCTCCTTCCTAAGATGTGGCCCCAAGATGCCACTGCCAGAACGAGACATGCTCCTATGTACAAACTGGCTTCCTATCTGGTGTAGAAGTCTTATGGGCAATGGAACCTTGTTTTACAATGGCCTTAACAGAATAAGGGACCAGAAAGTTTCTGGTGTGCACTGGAAATGAATCTATCTGCATTTTTAGTTAGCCAACACAAGTGCACTAGGACCCCTCCATAGTCCATTCCTTCTGATTTTTACTACCTTCTGTTACTGTGCAATATTCACAAGCAGTGATTAAAAGCTGCCACACTAGTGCAGTATTCGTGCTACAAACCTTCACTTACATCTATACCCCTCATGAGAACCTGCTTTTAATGAACATTACTAGAAAGCAGTTTGTTGGAGCATCCTTGCCAGTAGGATCATTGTTCAGACATCTTTGAGAAATGTCTTGAGTACTTCAGCTGCTTCGGCAAACACTGTGTCCATTTAAGGAGTCTGACACTGAACTTGTATCTTACTATCTTCAGCACTCATTGCACAGTAATAATGAATAAGAAACAGGTAATGCTCTCCTATGAAGAGATTTTCCTGAATTTTGATACTTCCAGTTACAAAATCTGTGGCTCTTCTTATTAGTGTCTCTAATAAAGAACACTTTAATTCAGACAAACTCTACTACTGCTGGTGTGGAAGAAAGACAACAAATCCAGCAAAAATGTGCTGGCTGTTGAAGGATCCAAGTTAACTTCTGAGACACTCCCAATCTAGTTCCACAACAGGTGGTTTCTGGGGAAGTTACAAACTTACAGTGAAGACTGAGCACACTTTGGGGGGGACCGTCTACAAACATAGGTGTGAATACATAATTGATCCACAAATTTCAAAGCGTCACTGAAACAACCCACTGGAGGGTCTTGGTGATGTGTGAATTAACAGAATCGGCCAATTACAGGGCAGCTACCCACTGCTCTTATTATTAGTTAGCATAATTAACTAAAAAAAAGGTAACATGAGTTGCCTTTAATTTTTGCAGTGACACAATCTTCCTCTTCACTGGCCTACATGCTTCCATTCTGAACACCTGCTCCTTACAATGTGTTAAAAGCCTTACCCACTTGCAAGGTGATCTGAGCAGATTCTGGTGAAATAATCTTTTCCAGTGTCTGTTGGTTCTTGCAAGTTGTGGTCTCTATCACAGAACAAAAAGGGAGAAGGAGAACTGCGCTTACCGCACTGTCGTCCATCCTTTCTCGTCTCTTGGTTTTGTGTGTTTCATAATCCTCCATGAGGGTCTGCATCAGGTTCTTGGGTCGCTGGGCTCCTGCAGACTCCTCGGGTGGAGGGTCCAGCTGTGAGGCAGGGCCTTCTGTGGTGGGGGATGGAGGAGGCTTGATCTTCTCTATCTTCCCTGCAATGATATGAAAAAGAATGATCCTTTCTAAGCTGAGGACTCACAAATTGCTCATCAAAGATGACAGCTGGAGAAATATTTTCAGCAGGTTTTGAATGAAGAAACAGTTTGGAATTAGGTCTATTGAAACAATCTGGTAAATCAGGATGGTCATGGACTTCAAAAAAAACCTCCCTCTTCCTGTAACCCACTACACCAAAACACTACAAAATCTTTTTATAAAACCACCATTTCCAAAAGTACCTGCTTGAAATACCTCTGTTTCCTCTGACAGGATACATTTCTGCAATTTGGAAATGTTTGTAAGATTCTGGGAAACTGCAAGATGATTTTCTTCTTGCTCAGCCAACGCAACACCCAAGGACCATGCATGAGACATCCAAAGAAGGCGTCTTGTTAAACACAGCTGCCTTCTCTTTTTCCAGTGCTTTTAATCTGCTTTGTATGAAAGAAAGACTTTGGGTTGATCTCCAGTGCTGGTGTTCCCTGAAACAGTTTTCTGCAGGATGCACACAGTGGTCCTGTGGCAGAGCAGGATCAGGTCTCTGTCCTATAAACTCTTGGCTCAGACAGGGCCTTTACGTTTCCTCCTGGCTGATGAAAAGCCAGAGAGAACTCATTTTTCTCTTTGGTCGAGCCCACTGTACCTCATGGAAAGCCACTGTTTTGAGCACAGTGACTCCAAAAGCAGGTAAAAGGCACACTAGATCAAAAGACCACGGCTATGAGCTGCAGGAGAGGTCACAGATGGACAACTCATGCTTCTTTGAGGATAGCCTGCCTTTCTCATCACCAGGCACTGACTTGGGGTGAACCACCCACCATGTCCTGCTGGGAAGAATAAGGACAACAGTGGCAGGTCATGGGAATGATATGTGGGGGTTCTCAGCTGTGACAGGAGAAAAATGCTGAACCAAAATCACATTTCCTTTTCCATGGGACCATCAACTCTTTGAAATAAGACACTTTAATGAATGTAAAAAAAATACCATAAAAAGAGAAAAATACCCACTGCAAACCCCTTAAAAATAAATGAAATAATCAGAAGGATAATGCTGATTTTCAGGAAACTTGTTGCTGAAACAAATGAAAACCCTAGCTGGTCCTTCAAAAAGCATCATGACAGCTTCAGCCACTAGAGAGCAGCCTTGAAATCTCCTGTAAGAATCAACAGGATTTATTCTTGAAAGAAGTGAGCCAACACTGCAGAGGTATTTCTACAAGAACTCCCCTCGCCAGGCTTTCTTCATTTCTGATCAGTGTTGAAAAACTCAGCATGATTAGCTTCTCATTACAGGCTTAATTTAAGCTGGGCAGTGCAGTACTGAGGCTGGGAATCCATCCTCCTTATATCACGCTACCAGTGACTGGAGGGGGAGTTTCTATGGGCCCAGGTTCTTCTCTGGGTTGCATCAGGACTTGCTCCACAAATAAACAGGAGATATGCTACCAAAGCAGAGGCCAACAGTAGGTCTTGAGCTGCCCGGCTGCACCCATGTGTGACAGCTTAGACTGCTCAGCAGGAGAGATTTGAAACTACTGTCACCTTGCCAATTAGGCCCAGAGGGTAAAAAAAGTGTGGTGAAAATGAAGGCCCTGATTAAGGGGCAGATATCTTGCTGTATTACTTTGTTCTTACACTAGTAATTGCCTTGGATGGATGCACATAATGGAGGAAGAATGAGGCTTCTCAGGTGTCTGCCCAAGTTGCACCTTTTCTCCAGGGGTACAGACACAACCAGGATGTTCAAATCTACAGACAAGCCTAATGGCTGAAAAGAGATCCTTCCACTCCCCTTCACCCAGAAAACAATGCAAATTGTAGGTTTTGGGGATTTCCATTTAAGAAAGGGGATATCTTCAAGCAGGACTATCTGGACTGGACTGGACAGGACTGGATGGAAGGCCCATCAATTTTCATATTCACAGAATAAAAAAAAATTAATGTTGGAAAAGACCGTCAAAATCTTCAACTCCAAGCTTTGTATTGCATGTACAATATATTATACAATATATGTACACATAATATGCATATGTGTATTTCTATGAAGGCTATAGCATCTCAAATCTACATTTACTTTTTACTTAGAGATGCTGTTGAAATTTTTTTAAGACATCTGCATAGCAGAGAAGAATTTTCAAAATAAGACATTTCAGCAGGACAGATTGTTTTAGGAAAACAGTCTGTGCTAGAGTCAGGGGATTGCTGAAGTACCTCAATAAAAGATCCCTCTAGTAATACAGAAACTCATTACCACACCAGGTAAAATGTCAGTTTCTTTGCTCTCCTTGAGTACCAGGTGAGCAATGCAAATAGAAGCTAACAGTAAAGAAAGAATCTCTCAAAGATTCTCTCACTTCATAGGCATCCTCCACTAGGGAAGGAGTAAGAAAGCAAAGGGCAATGAGGTGGGTTAGTATGCTGTTAAGGCACTCCTGGAAATATTCTGGGGATGACTGATGAGAACCTGTAGTGGTTTAGGTTCGCCAATTTGGCATTTCCCAATGAAGAGCAAAGCAAGCTTAAACTTTGAAAGGTATAAAGAAAATTTATTAGCAGAACTAAAAGTAGAATAATAAAAATCAGAATTTAACCTTCAGAACACTCCTCCTCTCCCTTCCCTCAAACTTTCTTTTTTTTCCTATTGACAATGTACAAAAACAACACCCAGAATTCTCAGTCAGTTTTCCATCTTTATAATAGTCTTTCTCCAGTTCACTTAGGGAGAGGAGCTTCTCTCGCTGCTATGAAAAATTCTCCATGAAAAATATCCACCCAGAAATCTGCGTCTGTGAAATTCCTCCCATGTTCACAGCCTTTTCACAGCTGTGCTTCTGGGCCATGGCAACGTATAGGGCTTTTTATAAGAATGGACTGTTCAAAAGCAAAGGTTCTCTTTGTCTTCTCTGGGGGCCAAGAGGTCCTCATCACTCATTTCTCTCTGTTCAAATTTAATCATGGCATCACAGCCATTTCAACGTTCCTCACTTTCACACTGAATTCCTTTGCTCAGGTCTACAATTTGAACTTTCTGTCTTCCNGTCCGCCGGGCCTGGCCAAGCCCCCCAGGCCGCGTGGGCCGTGGCGGAGCGGCCTGGCCCGTCCTGTGGCGGATCTCAGGCTCGGCGGGCCCCGGCTCAGCAGATCCCAGCAGCCGTGAACTAGGCGGTTTTGGCTGGGGGCCCTCTCTCCTCTCCTTTCCTCTCCCCGGCCTGGCCACCGGCTGCCGGGAGCAGGGAGGGGAGGGGAACTCAGCTCGGCCTGGGTGCGCGAAGGGACCAAGACTGTTACCTCTTCCTCGCCAGAAACCAGAAACACAGATTTCCGGGATTCTCATCTTAAAATGTGTGTTCACAAAAGGTGTATCCAGCCTTTTCATTGGTTTAATCGTGTGTCAATATTAAAAATTGGGCATTCAAGGCCAAACCAGTACAGCACTCCAGAGAAATCCTTGAAGAAAGTTATTAACTTTCTTTTTTTTACATACTAGTGCCTATAAAGGGGTAAGGACACAGCATCTTCTGTAAACATTACTTCTCTAGACTTTCTCAAAACATGCATATGTATTATATCTGATCCTTATTCTGTGCGTGCATACAAGGCATTAAAAGTTTTGCAATGACTACAAAATATCTTGCCCCAAAGTTTCTGTTTCTCTTCCCACTGCACAAAAAGTATCCTCAGGCTATGGCTGAACCTGAGAAGCTTCCTAAACATAGGTCTTTATTAGAGAAAAACTGAAATGGAAAATGGTTTTGAGGGTCCACAGCTGCCACGCAGGGTAAGAAAGCAGAGAGAAGAAAGGACAGCACCACACATCCCTCACAGTTACTTACAATTTAGAGGTACCTGACTGCTTGCATCTCTAAGTCGCAACTTCCCCACTAGGCTTACGCCACCCAGTGAAATTCTCCCATTTAGTTCATCAGCTGAGGGCAACAGAAGATGAGCACGGTGGGCAGTCCTCCTTGGTGCTTGTGCAAGTGTTTGAGTGTCTGCACAAGAGCACAATGTGCCTTCTGCCTCACCTGGCAATACTTTAGTGACACGCACCAAAAAGGCAGATGTGGCAGTTTCCCGAATTATCTCTCAGGCATGGCTTCTTCTGCTAGGTACTCCCCCATCCCTCATCATGAGACACCAGATATTGACACAGGGCTTGGCTCCAGATGAAAAGCCTTCACTGAACCAAGACCTCTCCTGTAATGATTTTCACACCTCCTTTTAAGGAACAGGACTACTCAGAGCCAGGCACAATAGGGACTTAGATGCAA
This sequence comes from Tichodroma muraria, assembly GCA_013390105.1. Taxonomy (NCBI): domain Eukaryota; kingdom Metazoa; phylum Chordata; class Aves; order Passeriformes; family Sittidae; genus Tichodroma; species Tichodroma muraria. Next base: position 12,009 of record WAAG01009542.1, on the reverse strand, counting down.
GTCCTTCATAGTCAAAGTTACTTCTAATAAAAGGAATAACAAAAAACATGGGAATTACATGACCATGCTTACGCTAGATTCCTCTCATGTCACTCTCATCATCCTGCTCAAATAAACCATCAGACAGCCCCAAATGCTCTGCCCAGGAGAGATGCTGTATCACCTGCACGTTGCTGGAGGAAACCACTGTCTTGCTGTGCAGCTGCTCACACCATGCCAAGTGCAGCAAGAGCTGCAGCAAACACAGGAAACGTTCAGATTTAAACAGGGGTCCACAAATATTTTGGGATCCATGGTGACGATCCCTACAGCAATATTCTGGCACTTTTTTGGTCTTTCTTGAGTTTCCTCATGCAGGAAACCCAACTTTCTGGGAAAAATTCACATAGGTTCTTCATCTTCACCTTTCCAGGAGTACCCTGGAGAAGTTCTTCTCTACAGTACACATTCCACTGAAATTACTCTGTGTCTCAATTCAGTGATCTGAGACGGGTTAAAAGGTTGCTTCAAAGCACCAACAAACGATTTTAAAGGATAATTGTTAGCAGTACAGAAGTTTATTACTATGAGACCTTTTGGATTGTGCTGGGTGATTGGCAGACAAACTGTTACCATCAGTTTTATGAAAGTTGCATGTCAGGGTGAGTAAAGCCAGCCTGTTTGCTATCTAAAGTAATTAGCAGTTACTGCACACATATGCCTACATGAACTGTGTTAATCTGCCATACTTCAGTTAAATTACAGTGCAGTTCAATGCAGTCCCTTCTCGTGGTTTATCTTTCTGTTACCTATGTAAGTATCCACCCAGTTCAAAACAGCGAAGAGGAGCAGCAGTAATAAATAATAGGGGAACACCAGGAGTCCTAGTAAAGCTACTCTGCCCAGACTACCACCTAAAACCAGCCGATTGTTAGGCCATTGCTAATTAGGTTTATTATTAATCCTTCTCAAAAAAATGAGTATGCACTTCCACACTTAAGGATTAGAAACAGATTTTTCAAATTTATACTTGATCCCTTAATCCCTTTCTGCTGAGGTATCCTGATGTTAGTGCCAATTCTTTCTTTGGAAAGTCAATTTGCTGACAGAAATACTTCTGTTTCTTCTTTATTATCATTAGTAGTAGAATTACTATTATTTTTCTTTGTGAAACTAGATATACATACTACAGTACCAGACATATTCTATAGCACATCCCTTACTGGGCCCACCAGAACAGGTTTTCTTTTCTGCTTTTTATGTCACCTCTGCTCTGTCTATCCTAACAGCCCAATGTCTGTGCCTCTGCTAAATTACATTTTGCCTTTTTTCACAAACATTGAAAAGATCCCTTAACTATTGAAAGGGAAGTTGCTGCAATCTTGCAAGTGATTACATGGTATTCCTCTACCCTATTTCTAAGGATGCCTGCAGGCATCAATGGCAACACAGGTGACTAAAGGGACAGCAAGAAAGAGATGAACTGAGGTTTACACACCTTCCAATGCTAAGGGTGCTGGGTGCATAGCTAAGAGCTATGCTGAGCACATCTGCTGTTCAGAAAGCACCAAAAGTAGAAGAACTGAGAAGAACTTTGGCAATGTTTTTTGTGGTTTTTTTGATCAATGATATTCTTAAACACTGCCACATACTCATCTTTTCCTAGAAATTATTTCTTTGCCTTGTCACCGACTGCAAATTGCAGTAGCTTGAGTCATTGGCTAAGAGATCCCAATTTTCTTTCTTGAACATATGGCAGTTGGACATTTAAAGGAAACTGTCTGGAATGATTCATTATAAACAGAAGTTTATAATTTTCTCTAGAATGTAATTTATGACTAACATTTTTACAGACACAAAGTAAATGCCTTGTTGTGTAGAGAAAGCAGAAGTACACTGTTTTCCCAGAAGCTCTATTAAAACAAGCATTAGTGTCAGCAGCCCATCCAGCATCACTTCTGAGTAAAATACAATCATTATCTGCCCCATTTTGAACACTTTCAGCTACAGATGATGCTGGTTTTGAACACAGTCATGAGCACGCCTTTATGGAACAAGTCCTCCTAACCGAGGTCTGTGATGCCCTGTATCTCACATCTTGTCAGACATTTCTCAGAAAATCTCAGATTAGAGAAGATTCTTATGAAAAATGTTGTATTAGAGGAGTTATAACAACAGCACTTCAAAGAAAAGACTGGTATTTGCTACATTTTTTTAAAAAAATACATGTTAAGATCATCCTCTTTGCAGAAGAAACAAAACTAAGTATTCACTATTTAATTGCTCCATAAAACTAAGTTTACAATCATATTGAGTAATGAGCTAAATCTACATCTTATTCAGGCTTACTATGACTTTCAAAAGAAAATGACTACAGCTGGCTTATATTTACACCAGTGGAAATAAAGACAGCATTTAAATACTCTTGGTAAAATGAATACTTTTTCATGATGATTACTGTTAATAAGCCTTATAGGCACTTGCAAAACATGCAGGTATATGCCTGATAAAAATCACTACACAGAAATAAGCCTGGTGTGTGTTTCTGTTTTTTTTTTTAATATGTATTTTTTCTGTATTAAATATAGAAAGCATCAGTGCTTGACATTTCTTGAGAAGGGGAAGGGGGAGAGAGAGAGATATGCCGTAACTGCTGTGAATGCCAGCAAAAGAACCCAGAAACTGATCAGTCAAGAGGACCTCCACTGAATCTGTTGAACATTTTGTCTGTGATGCCTGTTGAATTCAGTAGTGAGTAACACCAGCTAAAATACATGGCAGCTCACAGCTCTGGATATAATTTTGACAAGGCAAAGCTCATTAAGAGCAAGACCTCAAAACAGAAAGCAAAACGCACAGAAAAAGAAATCTGATTCATACCCCAAAATCTGCACATCTCCCCTACTTTTGCACTTCCCTAATGATGTGCAAGAGAACAGGAAGACTATTAAGGAAGGCTTCGGATGTTTGTCTTTCAAAGAGTCACACAGCTGTAAAAACTGCTACTGTGCTTCCTTGAGATGTTCCTAAATTTCAGTGGGTGGTCTGAGCAGCACAGAGATGGACATGTCACGCTACAGTGTGGCGGTGGATAAATACAGAATGGGGTTTAGTAAGGATGTCAGCATCTATGCACTGTATTTGTGAAAAAACAGAACCTTACACAGCTGTGCTCATGGTCAGAAAATTAAGCTGTCCCATGCAGTTTCCAGGCAGATGAAATCATCTGCCCTCCCACCCCCAGAAAAACAATGTTTTCATTAAAAAATTACATAAAACCAAACCATACCCGATCCTTTAGTCACATATCACTTCCACTCTGACACTTTGGGTTCTTACCTGGTGCAGTTTTGTAAGAAACGGTTCTGGTGGGCATGGGTGGTGCACTCTTTGTAATAGGACTTGGTGCCATTTGCAGACCCTGCCGCTGCCTCTTCAGCTCTTCTTCTCGTTCCTGAGCAGCTCTGATCTCTTCTTCTATCATTGACAAAGTCCGCTGTTTCCTCGACCGTAACTTGAAAGGGCCCACGGTCACTTCAGGCTCCTGTGTGGCCAGGATGGAGGCTGTGCTCCGAAGCTCTGCTGCCTCTGAATACTTGCTGAAATAGCTGACTTCATGCCTGTTTTCCTCCACAAGGAATGGCTGGCTGGCTGAGTACATGGGTGACTGCTGCAAACTCTTCCCTTCCCTGAGTCCTGAGTCTTCCTCTTTTGAAGTCTTTGGTACGGTGTCCCTTTTTTCTTGAACTGGTGAAGACACCTGGGGTGGCTCAAACATTGGGTTCTGATGCTCCTTGGAGGCTGGCGCTGACCCGGTGCCAGCTGGATGCTCTTTGGCTGAGACTTCTTTCTCTGCTGGGATTTCTTCTTCCTTCGGGTTTCCTTTATCCACCTGCTCAGCTATGGCTTGTTGGATGGCGTTTTGAACCAGCAGGCCAGCATGGTACTCCAGCTGGTCATCCATCAGCATGGAGTCTGCCAAGGCAGAGGAGGGTGAATCACAGCCTGGGTCACTGAAAGACTTGGAGATGCCTTCAGCCCTGCACTCCGCTGGAGTTTCGGCCTGCGGGGTCTGTGGCAGAGAGAAGTCTGCTAGGGAACTTTCCTGCAGGGCGCTCATGGTCTCATTGGAGGCACCGCTGTCACTTATGTTATCCATGCTGAAGTCATTGGAAAGGGTCTCCAAGACGGTGGTATCCTGAGACCTGACAGACAAGTCATCCAAACCGGAGTCAAGCTCCTCTGGAGGTGAAGAGGCGCTGCCTGACTTTGGAGAGTGATCTAGAATTCCCTGTCCGTCATCCTTCACCATTGTGAAGACCGCCCTTGCACTCATGAATTCTCCATCCTCTGCCCACAGTTTTGAGGCTGGTCCAGCTCTGGGGCTATCACTGCAAGGTAACTCTCTTGCTGTGTCAGTTGCGGTAGTCTGAGTGTTTTTGCCATCTTCTGAGCTACAGGAGACTTTCTGTGCTTTGACAACTGTGGCATTGTTACCCTCAACCTGTCCAGTTTGCCCGCACACTGAAACGGGTCGTGTCACAGAGGACATCGGCCTGTCCACATATGGAGAATTGAGGCTTTTGTAGAAGGGTTTGATGGAGAACATTTTGGGTGTTCCTGACCGCCTTGGTGGGGCCTGACCCTGAGATGGACCTGAATGCTCCATCAGCTGGAACTGCTTCCTGGCAGCCGAGAAGTCGATTTGCTCTGTGACAATATCTTCTTTCTTGATATTGACTGGCTCTGGGGATACAAAGGAGCAGCTGACCTGTTTGGGGGATGTTGGTGTTGCACCTTGCTGCTGCTGCTGCCTCTCCTTGCGCTCCTTGTACTTCTTGTGAGACTCCAGATGCTCTTCATCCAGTTGATCCTCCAGGGGCTTCTCCTGAGGAGGGTTCCACCATTTGGCAGCAATGTTGGGGTTTTTCTTGACAGCCTGGCTTTTAATGAGTTCCCTTCTTTCTTTTTCAAGTTCCATCATTTCTTCTGATGGTCTCACTTTGCAGACTCTGTATTTATCCTTCTCTTCCTCATCTTCAAAGAGCTTTGAGGGCTTTTTGTCTTCATGGAAGGCTCGCAGTTCAAACTTTGCCTCTTTCTTAAGGGTTGTAAGAGTTGTTTCTCCATCCTTAGAGGATCTTCTGGAACTGTTTGAAGAAGTGGGACTTCCTGGCACCTTCAAACTCTCCCTAGTGTCTTCTTTCAATCCACCCAAGGAATGGCCATTAGATTTCAGGTTCTCATCTGTTATACTAGCTTCACATGGCTCAGCCTCCAAGGATGCCTGCTTGTCTGCTGTATTTTCTTCCCTTTCACTGGATACTGACTCTTTATTGACATTAGCAGATGGTCCTGAACCATCCATAATGGAGACTGCACTTGGTTCAGGGGAAAATGTCCCATTAAATGTACTGTCTGCAGCAGAATCACAACAATTTGCCTCCAGCACTTCATCTAGGTATCTGATCTCTTTAGCAACTTCACTATCCAGAGATTCATGCCTGTCCCTAAGTCCATTTCGGCTGGAAGCAGGGGAAAAGAAGTGGGTTGGATTGTCTATGGGATGTGGTGAAGCCACTGTGGTGATGCTTTTATGTTCAGAAACTGGAACTTCAATTTCCATTTTCTCTTCCTCTGTAGCAAGCACAGTAGCTGGCTCCAAGGAATTGGCACAGTTTTGGTCTCTGTTTTTTCTTAACCTGATGTCATCCTCCGGGATTCTGGAAGATTTCTAAAATAAAAGAAAGCAAAATTATGAAGTCTTAAAAAACAAAGACCTAATTTTTTTGCAGAGCAAACACCGTCTGGAAAACAAATTGTAGCACTTCTTAGAGTTGAGATTAAAGCATTCCCTCAGAGCACAGGAAAGCAAGCCAAGCCATTAACACAAAAAATAGGAAGTTACCTTACCATATGCTGGAAAAGGCACTAAAACAACAACAAACTTTCATATAAGAATCTCCCACTCGCTTACCATCCGCATTTTGTCATTATTTCATGCCTGTGTCTTGATCTGTGACCAGGAATAAGCTTTGAATTTCTAAATTAACAGTAACTTGGCTGTTTAGATTTCTTAAAGATTTGCACATGTAGTACACAACATCTATCATCTTGGTACTCTAAAAATGTTTTCCACACCTAAAGGAAATCTCATAATGCTTCTACTGATTAAAAGTATTAACTGTGCTTTGCAGAAACAGATGCTAATGTACCGACAGAGTTGGTGATTCACACCAAGTCAGGAAAAATGATGTGACAATGGTAGGGAATGTTCAATTCTCAGTGGCTCAGTTATGGTCATCAAACATGGAGTAGAAATACACAGTGCTGGAAAGACATGGGGTCTTTCTCCATCCCACGTGGAAACCCACACACAATTGCACTTGGGAGACAGGAAGCATCTGCGACTCCCATAGCACGAAGAACACCCCAAGGAGCATGACAGGGATTCACAGTCATGGTATCCCTCCCTCCCACTTCTTTGATCTGTAGTGCAGATGTACTGGATTCATGCTTCTCCCTGATGTGTTGCCTCTGGTCACAAGGAGGTTATTGAAATAAATACTATTTATGCTCATATGTAGGCAGATTTTACTAGTCAAGCAGCCTAATGAACTCCTGAGAGTAAAGTTTGAAGGAACTTCTGACTAAGCTGGTAACATGTCAATTACCTTCTCAATAATTCTATACTGCCAAAAGGCAAAAACAATCCAAAACACCAAAAACAAAGAGGACACTTTAAACATGGTTCTTCAAAAAGCACTTGCTAACTTCCTAAATCATAAAACTCCAAAGTGACACATTATTCACGTTGACTCACCTTTTAAAACAGAAAAGTGGTATCTGAGGTCTCTGTCTTGCTTCCCATATGTGTTTCTATGTGTGAGGCATTGACTTTGAAAGCAAATGGCATTGATCAAACCCCATGAACTCAGTGGCTACCAACAAGAGCACCATTGTCTGGTAGTCACCCCTGCCTTGCTGTCCCTTATCCAGCATTCTCCTAATACACACTGCAGCAGAGGATGATCAACAAGGAGCACAATGGCATTTGCCAGCAATCTGAACAATCACGCTGTCGCTGGATTTATTTAGGCAGTCAAATGCTTTTAACACACCTTAAGGAATTACAGCCAGTCACCCAGAAGAGTTCTTCCTAAAAACACTCTGAAGAGCTTTCTGTCTAATTATGTAGTTGTACACAGTTGAAGACAATGATGGCTTCAGCCATTAGATATTTCCTTCCTAGTTGTAGTTAAAATTTTGAAAAAAATCCTTAAAAACAAACAACCTGATTTTGTCTAAATATTTTATTTGACAAACTTCACTTGCTTCACTTCTTCATTTTGTTGAACTTAGAAATATTCCAGCTGAAGTTTACAGCAGTTCTTTTCTTAAAGCATACTGTATTTTTCATCATTTATATGTCTAAATGTGGCCAGTTTCTTCTTTAGTCCTGTTAATGATATATTCAAGAAATCAGATACTCTTCAAACATACAAAGTAAGTATAAAAAGTGCTTACATTTTCACAGTAGGCACAGATGGAATGGAAGAATCATAGATAAACACTTATTTTAACCTGAAAAGGCAAGAATTGCTCTTGATTTGCTGGCAGGGCTCCATGTACGCGAAAAAGGTACTCAGGTGACAGGATTTAAGACTGCCATATCTCTTAGATATTTGGGGCTACATCTTTTCCCTGCTTGACTTGCTGGTGCAAAAATGAGTATGGTGGCACCTAGAGCAGTCTCTGCAAAGTGCAGGACTGATAGCTGTCCCCTTTCACACAAACTATGGATATGCCATTATGCTCCTGCTAGTATTTGCTTCTAATCTGACAGATCAAAGCCACTAGCGACATTGGTACCTTACTATGTCCTCTGTGGCTACAAAAACTTGAATGGACATCGATAATCAGTTAATGAAGTTTGTTCTCGTGCCACTGAAACACATCTCCCTGCAGAGCCAAACCAGAGCCAAAGGGCCCCATGTTCCTATGCTTCTCATACCTGCACACCCTGGAGCTGGAAATACACCTGACTGTCCTGGGAACTGCATTCACTTAAGCATGTCTATTTCCACCACTACTCTAATGTGTGAACCACTCCAGTTCACATCATATTTCGATATTCTAGTTCAGTAGGAGAACCACAGGTGCAGTTTTTTGCCTGAATCTCGTTAACAAGTAAGAGCCCATCCTCTCACCATAGCTACAATCCATAACTCACAATTAAGGCACATGCATGTAACAGTATAATCAGGGTGTGCATTTGTGACAGCATGTAATTCTGGAAGAGCATGTGTCTATGCAATTAGTGTGGGACATGTAATTATGTATCAAAACAACAATTATGCAGTAAAACCTATGAGGAAACACTGCTTCCTATTGGAGAAGCCTTTCTGTGCTAGGGATTAGTAACTGAGCATGGAGGACTCCCAGCATGGCAGAGAAGCCAGTGCGAATTGCTAGGAGAGAAAGAAAACACATTTAAAATAACCACCTTTATTTTTCCTCAAAACATTCTGGCAGAATCTGAGGACAACTTTGTGAGGTCATGGCAATGAAGATTATGCTCCAGACACTCCTGCAAGGAGTAGAAATCAATCTAGTGATGAATTACTGAAGAGAACTGACATAACTAAGGACAGAAGTAGATGGCAAAACAAAGCTTTTCAAGACAGTCCAGGCCACAGCATCTTCCCAGGGTAACTGACTGGGTGTGGCAAAAGGGCACATTCTTTGGGATGAGCCACCATGGGTGGGAGGAGGTTTGAAGGAGGGGCCACACAGACCCCATGGCTCAGCTGTTTGGTGGAAGTCAGCAAGATCCCCAGGGGGCTGCTTTTGCTCCTCCTTGATAAGCCTGTCCCAGCAGCTTTGTATTTGCCACCTACAGGGAGAAGGCTTTTTAAAGCCTGCACCATTACAAAGACCTGTGAATGGGAAAAGGGCTGCATTCAAACCTAACTGTAGTCACCATATGGCATTCACAGTGATGCCCTTAAACTACTCATCTAGACCCAGATTTCCCAGAAGCTGCTGTTACATTTACACAATCTCTGAAAGTATGTTCATTTCTAAGTCAAGATGCAACAGGGCAATTAATGTCACTTCTACAATGCTGCTGCACTTTAGTAAACTACAGTTATTAGCAGCTTAGAAAATTATTAGCATATTTTCTCTTTGGCTGAATTCTTCATCTACAGAAGTGTAAGTGTTTGGGCAATCAGGTCTTTTAGAAGAAAAAAAATGTGGGTGTGCTACTAGCAAGACCCAACAAACATGCTGCCAGTGCCTTCCTTTGTTTGATACAAAAAAAAACGCCTATGGAAATAAGTGGGAGGCAATCCTTCTGAGTCAGATCAACATTCTTCTGAAGCATCAGTGGCAGTGGTGGGAAGGGAAAGGAAAGGATTAAACAGCTAAGAAGTTTCAAGGTTTAAGAAAATCTGAAAGTTTCCTCATTGTGGGCTTCTACAATCACTCCAGCCAAGTTTCAAGACAGCTTTTGATGCTGTTGGTCTCCTGGCTTTGTTAGCATTGTCAACCTCCATTTCTTCAGCTTTCATATTCTTTTGGACATGTCCTGTACTTCACTTGCTCCTCCTCCCCCTATTTCAGCACTGAACCAGTGTTTTGTTCAACCCTTTCCACTCTTCTCTTCAATCTGACTATTCGGGCCACCATACAAACACATAAAACAAAGCAGTTTTAGTAGTAGAACCTCATTTGCAGATGGTTTACTGGGTAATCCATACCTCCTTGCTGATGCCAGTCATCTTTTCCCTCTTCACATACTGTCTTGGCCTGCCTCTCTGATTGTCTTATTTGCAATTAAGAAGGAAGCAAATGATGGATTTGTTAGGAGATTAACTCTGGCAAACCATCAAGCAAGCAGCTGCTTTCATTCACCTCACCTTTTTGAAGAACGCAGTCACCACCTGCATAACAGATGGAGCCAATCCCAAACACCGCAAAGAAACAAAAGTCAACTGAATCTCCGTGGTTCCAGACAGACACCCTGTCCAGAGACAAAATTCCTAGCCAGCTGAGGTATTGCTCCATGCTTGCTAGTGACAGTGAGTCTCAGCAGAACTCATTTTCTTTAGAAGGATGGTAACACCTGAAGTGTTGCAGTTCTTAATGAACCAGAAAACCTACAGTAGTCAAAGGTGGTATCATCCATCCCTCAGAGCTCATGTTCCCTACCACACGACAGGTGCTCAGACAGGTGCCACCAACCTACCCCATTCCAGGTGGGAATGACAGCCCAAACCACTGTGGCAGCTCCTGTCCCACAATGGCTCCCTCCCTTCCTCAGCAGGGCCTCATGGGGCAGCTGCCACCCCATCCACCTCCAAAAATGTGGTGAACCCTGCTCAACACTGGAGGAAGAAGAATGTGCCAATGGGGCCCTTGCACAAAGCAGTCTGAAGAAATGGGCCAAAAATTTGTGTTTTGGAAACTTGCTATTTGAGTGAACTAAGAGAAAGCAGTAGCAGGGAAAAAGATGTTCAAAAAGATCCTAGAAAGTTGGGGGGGAAGGGGTGAAGATGGTGATGTGGAACTCAAGGAAAGAAAGGGTTTCTACTCACATTACCTAGAGAAATTATACATTTTGATTAAAAAACCCAAACCAAACCGCAAAATCCCCCCAAATCCAAACCCAAAGTGTTGTGTTCTTGCTCCTGTGCAAAAAAGTCTGCCTTTCTCATACAGTATTTTATACTGACATCTAAAGGTTTTAAAACTAAGGGAAGTGTTGTCCAAAAAATTTACAAGTCTTCCCTTAATGAAATAAAATTCAGGTTTCAGAAAAAAAAAATCCTCAAATCCTCTTGCCAAATTTTGAATTTACAAGCTGTCAGGCACATGCTGACACTACCCTGAACAGTTCCAGTCACGATCCTACTTGCACACACAAAGCAAAACCTGGCCTGCTCCTCTCACAGTGTATTATACAGTGTCTTCAATACAAAGACTGCAAGAGTATCTGGTTACTAAAACGTGTTAGTGTTGAGTGTCACAATGACATTCTCTGCAAGCAGCTCTCTATGCTCTCCTGTAACTTTTCTGAGGTAGCCAGACAGTACAGTATTTTCTTTGTGAAATTCTGGTTTGACCCCTAAACACTTCAGAAATCACGAGAGTACATTCAAATGCAACAAAAATCAATGCAACTTCATACTATCTCCCCCTAAGAGGCAGTGAGGGGCTGTTTTGGAATACAGACAGTAATGAGAGATGTGGGGATATAGTGCTGAAGAAAGTGCTTACTCAGAGAGCTTGCTGTGTGACATTTTTTATGTGGTTTTCTTATTTCCCTTTTTCATGCTTTAGCAAAGAAGTTGTGCTTGCATTCATTCAGAAAACAAGTGAAAGGATTTGCAATATTATTTTCATTCCATCTGAGCCACAGGCTTCAGCTTCCCCATGTGATACACTACAAAGCTCTTGTATCAAATCAAACTCCAATCTTCTTTTCCTGCTGTAATAAATTAAAGAGGGATAAAAACGCCCCACGAATTATGACTACTTTAATGATAAACATACATTGTGTGACAGGATATTTTAATGATGAGGACACACTCACTTGATACTGTATTTTTCCATATATGCCTCTGTAGCTCCAGTATTTTTTATGCCCTCAATAACAAATTTTTTTTCCTGGGTAAGTCAAGATCCAAATTTGTAATAAACCGTACTATTTCCTACTAATTCCAGGGTACATAAATTGAAGAGGTATTCTACTGGTATTCTAGCTGGTAGGAAACCATCTGATCTTGTTCTACTGGTATTCTAGCTGGTAGGAAACCATCTGATCTTGTATGCCAGTTATTTTCTCTTGCTTCCTAAAAACACAGATCTGGTCCCTCCATGAAAGATTTGCAACCCTAATAACTAGATTTTAACTAGTGCTACAGCAGCAAGAAAATCAAGTATCTTCCTTCTTTAATGCTTGTGCAGCTGTTGTAAAAAAAGCAACAATAAAACACTGAGTTCTTTTTACAAATTATTTTAATT
>WAAG01009539.1:57892-90820 GCA_013390105.1 Tichodroma muraria | reverse complement strand
GGGGAAATGCTGCATCTGGAAAATCTTAGTTTTCAGGCAGCTGGGGTCTATAAATGATTTTCCATATTTCTTTCCGTTTTCTTGTTATCCCAGTGGTAAAAAGAACCAAGCAAGTTATTTGAAGTGTTGATTAGTAGTGCCTATACAATACTGCTCATGTGAAGGACAGTTTCTCATACTGACCTTTTTCTCCTCTGTATTTAAACCACTCTCCTCCCCTTGTTATTTACTAGTTCTGAAATTTACCCATTTTCCTTTTCTAAATTATATTGACTTTTCAGATCTGCTTGATTACAGGCCTAGCTTTGGTCTGGTCCTTTTACTTGCTGTAAATTTCTTCCATACTGAAAAAAAAAAAACCAAAAACAAGAAAACAACAACTTTGTTTTCACGCTTTTTTTATTCACTTTATTTCTTGATACACTTTATTTTATTTCTTCTGTGCCAAAGGGAGGCCTTGAAATTTAATTGCACAGACAATTCTTCTTCACCTTTCTAAAGCTGAGTTTTTCAGCTTTAGGAAACTGAGTTTTTCAGCTTTAGGAAACTGAGTTTTTCAGCTTCATTTTTCTAAAGCTGGCCCCGGGAGGTGTCTGTGTTTTGATGGGCAAGGCTATGTTGCATTGATGCTGCAGAATTTCTTTGGTCTGGAAGTTCACATTTCACCATTGGACGCCTTTCCTTTTGTTGCACAGAAATATCCTACAAGCCTTCAGTTTACCCTACTGTATTTCTATTCTTTTCTTTTTGTTCTTGGTTTTCCCCATCCCACTGACTCCAGTGTGGGTTTGTTTGCATGCAGGGTTCAACAACTCGGAGCGCATGTGTGACAAGGAGTTCATCATCCGCAGGGCTGCCACCAACCGCGTCCTCAACGTCCTGCGCCACTGGGTCTCTAAACACTCACAGGTACTGATGCATGGACAGAAACTCTCTAACTAGTTAAAGCTAGAAAGGGTATGTTTATGACAGCGCTGGGCACAAAGGGAATGGCTTCCCAAAGGCGTGTGCAAAATTCACGGAGCTTTTCCTCTCTGTTTAATCACAAAAGTCTTACATATTCATATGATTACCTCATACATTACCTCATACCTTATACTATACATATGCATTAACTGACCCCACCTACCCCTGCTTCTCATTAAAATGAGCTCGAAGTCCTTTCATGCCTGTGCAGTCCTTTGCTTGAAATGGGTTGGTGGGTTTCAAAATGAGTCAGAGGTCTTTGAAGATGAAGTAGCCGACCTCTTCCTCAGGCTAAACTTTTCACCTCTTTCATGTTGGAAGAATTGATGACCCTCTGGCCATAGTCCAGGCTCCCCAGCATGGTTCTGGCTGGTGTGAGGTTAAGTGTCGTCATGGTTTCTTCATCTTTTACAGTGCCCTATCCTCCTTACTTCTAACAAAGTAAAGTTAATTATATATTGTCTTAGCACTAACTAGCTCCATCTACTCTATCTGCTAATAATTTGATTATAATTAATGATTCTACGTGGCTTCTACTCTTTTGTCTATCCTTCTAGCTAAACTTTTAACTCTTAGTTCCTCTAGTTTCTTGATTCAGTATCCCCCCTCCAACACACAGGCATCAATATTCCACACTGCCCTTGCCACAGGCAGCCTGGCCCAGCCGCTCTGCCTGCATAAAGCACTCGTGTTCTTATGCAGATGTTTATTCATTTATTTATTTTATAATGTATTGTGAATTCAATTGTGAATTATAATGAATTGTCATTCATATATGAATGGTGAATGGTGCACAGGAAATCGTGTCTACGGGCCTGGCAGGACCATGGGTCTGGTTCATGGTGGCAAAATGGTATTGGCAGAGGAGTGAGGGAGAGAAATCCAAGTGGTTTGTGCAATATCCTGGATAAAAGTGTCCTGTAGGCTGGTAGATGGGAAACATGTTGGGAGAATTTGACATGGATGCAGAAGAGTATTGAAAATTGGGAAGGGAAGNAGGAAGGAAGGAAGGAAGGAAGGAAGGAAGGAAGGAAGGAGGGAAGGAAGGAAGGAAGGAGAGATTATTGTATACCTGGTGCAGATGGTGCTTCATGGCACTTACAGACTGCTTTGTCACTTCATGCTGCTAATAAAGGGTACTTCATCTTGAAAGCTAACTGCAGCAGTGTCAAATTCTCTTATGTGAAATCAATTCCCTTTTTCCCATATAAAGGTCTTAATTTTCACAGAGGCTAAGTTTGCTAGAGAGTTAACTCAGTAAGAGACGTAAGTGGGAAAATTGGTTTGTTTGGAAAGCTGAATAGCCCAGAAGAGATTACTAAAATTTCTCTTGGTATCATGGGAGTGATTAATCATTTCAAGTTACTGGGAGCAGCCCATGTACACCAAGTTTTGACTCCCTGTTAAATTAAAGTCAGAATCAAACAAATAGTGAGTTGTGAGAGAAGTGGCAACAGACTGTTACTACAGTTTTGTGTTACTCTAGGTGCATATTGTGTTCCAGTTCCATATTAAATATCTTCTATGACATGAGTTGATCCTCAAGGCTAGTTAAAATTTATGTGATTGTGGAAATGTGGAAACTTTTATCTACATTAGGCAATGTCTTCGAATAGTTCCACTGCATTATTTTTCAGTTGCTTTTGCATTGTGTTTACAACTGGTATTGTAAAAATACCAATAAAAATACGAAGAGGACAATGATAATGAGTAATAATTCATTGTGCCTTTTCAAAGTGGAGGCTGTTACCTGCACTCCATGGTCTCTCACTGCCATTTATTTTTTCCATGGCAAAGGTGTCAGATTTTAATTCTTTAGCTCTCCTACCCATTGTTCTTCCAATATAGCAAATAATTTAAAATGCAAGGGCTTTGGCATGGAAAGTAAGAAATGCTACAGCAGACCATATAATCAGCTTTTTCTGATTGTGAGACTAGGGAGAGAGAAAGGACAGGCCTGAGGAAACCAGAAAAGACTGACTAGTTGCTGCCAAAAAATATGGGACAAGACTACTTTAAGGAGGACTAGTGAAGATTTACTGTCTGGCCAAACAATGAAATGTTGGCAGTAAAGATGTAGAGTCCTGGGAGAACAGTAGCTCCAAGCTTATTTTACAGTAACAACACAAACTGCAAACCCACCAGTGTCTGGGGAGGAAATCCTTATTCCATTTCCAAAACGACAAAACAGTATAAGCATTGAAATTCTTTAAGGGCAACAGACTTGCCAAAAACTTTTATACATTTTNNNGGTATTTGCATTGTTCTCTGTATACTCAGCAACCTTGGTTGAGACATCCTTCATCTTCATGAGCAGCCAAGAGCAGGTTTAATTCTCAAAAGAAAGGGCAGCTTTTATTCTAAAAAAAACTCCAAACAAACAAAAACTCCCAGCTTACAAAATAAGCGAAAATAAGTGGATGTTTGCAAAGATGAATGCACAGTTTTGATATTGTTTTCCCTCTACCTGGCTTTGAATTTGGTTTTGCTGCTAGAACTCCCAGCACCAAATGGGCAATTTCTCTCTGTCCAGAGACTCTTCTCCTTGCAGTGTCTCGAGGTCTTCATGGTTATCAACAGCCCACACCACTACTAGAGGTGACCAATCACACACCCCATTTTTTTGGCAAGATGCCATTTTCTCATCATTGGTTGCAAAGAGAATCAGAGTCCATGGATGTGTGAAATATGTCTTTGTTTCTCTGCTGCAAGATGGTGTTACAGACCTGCGTTAGTGCTGCAGCTTATGAGCAATTCTGCCCAGGACGAGCTCTGTCTTGGTGCTCTCTGACTCACCAGTGCCTAAATTGCTGTCCTGATGCCTTGTGCACTGGTGCAAGACTCACACACAGCCATCTGTTTCAGGGCTTTGGCATACATCATCCCACTCCACTGTTCCCTACTGTCCCTGCCTCCCTCTGGAACCCTTTGGCAGGCTCAGCCTGCTGCTTTCCTGCATGTAAGGACATGGGTCAAGGTTAGTGTATGAATCCAGGGATGCAGGAGTTATCCAGACAAATGGTTCAGGGCTTTGTGTTTGCTCACTTTGCTCTAGAAGATCCTTGGCTGGGGTTTGGAAGGTCTGTGCTGGCATATGGAATCAATTAGGTTCCACTGTCTTGCAGCTATGTCAAAACCACACTTGGGGATGATTTAGCGTTGCTCTATTTTTATTTTTTGTTTTAATTTATCTAAGCATGAACAGCATTTAATATGTTGAATTGTCTGTGAGCAGAAAACAGAATCATTAAAATTAACGAATCAGCCTATTCAGTGAGGATGGGCTTTCATAAAGTGGTTTTCTTGTCTGGAAATTATGCTAAACAATTCTTTAAAAAGAATTAATTGCTCTTGAAACTTGGGTCATACACTGTAGCAGTCTTACTTAAATTTCAAGTAAATGTACTCATGGTAGTGCCAGATCTGCAGCCCCATGTGGAAGGCACAAGGAGCTAATGAATGTCCTGAGGAGCTGTCAAAGCACACATGAAAGTTTGGGAGCAGGTCATCCCCAGGTGAGGTAACACATACCCTGTTTTTACCACTCTGAGCAAGAGCAGCGAAACGTGTGCTGCTCATCAGCCAAAACCAGCGCAGTATGAAAGGTAGCTTTAGGTATTCCAGATTGTTTTGTTTATGTTTCTGTTCTTTTAATTCCATACCCCTCCCCCCCTCCTTTTTTTTTTACTCAGACACCTGCAAGCCAGCAAAGCTTTCCTTTTGCCCTAAATAACAGCAGACTGCTCATGTTTACATTTTGTTTTTGAGATGTGACTGAGAGGAGCAGAGCAGGATTCTCCTATTGTAAACAATGAGCACACAAATGACGAGGCAGAGGATCACTGGGAGCAGGAGCCTTGGGGGGGACAGAAAGGTCTCACGAGGATAAAACTCCCACTGGCTCCTGCAGAGGTGGAAAAAATAGGAAGGGAAAAGGGGGCCAGGGGCAAAAAGTCTCGGCGTGACTTTCGTTATCTGAGCGAGGTCTTACAGCCTTGTTTTATTTAACAATACTTCCTTGCCTTTCATCTGAACACTTGTGTTGCAAAATGAAGCTCTTTCTGCTCCTGTGGCAAACAGAGTGAAGTGGAGCTTGTCCAAGGAGAAAACTTCCACATCTGGCATCTCCAGTCTTCCCAGCTCTGAGTGACAGCTGAGGGCTTGTTCCCACTGCCTTCTCTGAAGAGCTCTGCTGGAACAGTTCCCTCACAGCCTCCTGGCTGCCGGACAGTGTCCATGAGTTATGGAGTGACCACGAGGTGTGGGGAGAGGACCATGGCTTCAGGTGTGAGAATATAGGCCATGATGTGTGCCCCATGTCTACACATCTCCAGCTGTGACATTGTCTACTGCAGCTTGTGCTCTTGGCTGTCCCCACAGAACTGTGGTAGGCTTCCAGCAGGAGGATTGCCACAGGGAGCTACTGACAGCACCTGGGGACAGGGGAGATCAGCTGGAGACTGAGGGTAGTCTAAGAAGAGATGATTTCAGTTAGTCAAAAATAGTGTTAGCTCACATGAATTGGCCAGTTCCACTTCTTTCCATTTCATTGGGATAAAAAAATACACAGAAAATCCTTTACATGTGCCCCACTTAAATTAAAAGGTATAAAGTAATGAATAAGATAGCTGGTGAGTTTATACTAAGTTAATTGTGGAAATATGAACAAGCCACACTTAAGCCACACTTAGCAGGATACACTGTCTTTTGACTACATTGTGGCCCCTGCCTTCAGACAGCTTGTTTCTTGAAGCAAGCCAGCCTTATTTGAAGCTCAGGGATGAGGTTTCCTGAAATCAGTTATAATTCCATTTATCTCTGCCTTCCACCTGCATAAATGTTTTGTTGCATGTGAATTCACACAGATTTTGCTCAACACAATTGTGCATGGTAGGTGAAGTGTGTTTTTATGCTTCAAAATGAAATACTGTAGTAGAGGACTGCAGCAGTGGAATAACTTAACTGATAGTGTTTGATTTGCTGTGCACAAGATAAAGACTCACTCGTCGGCTGCCATTGAAATAATTACCTGCTTTCTTCTTGGCGTGAGAACGGATACATGAAAATTGTAAGGAAATCCCAATCTACTTGCAAATATTCCAAATTCCTTGCAAAAAGTCTTCCAGTAGATCTCTCTCCCCTCCTGCCTCTTTCTTCCCTCCCTCCTGTCCTTTTGTAGTTCTTCTCACTGGCCTACTCAAACATAAATCATGTTCCCATGTTTTAGCTCCATTTTACTTGTCTGGGTTATTCAGTGTTCCCCACATTGTTTAGATGCAGAATGTTTCCTCTTGATGAGGAACATTTGAAGAAAGGGGAGAGGAGAAGCTTCTGGGGTTTCACTGAGCTCGTGTCAAATCTTGAAAATATATTCTTTGTATAAACCACCAACAGTAAATCTAATGTTTTTAGTTTAAAAAGGCATCTTAGCATGGTGAAGGTTTTTTGCCTTGCTTTCTGCTGTCTCTGCTTTCTGCTGTCTCTCTTTTCTTCTGGCCAGTGAGTACAGATCTGAGTAACACCCACAAATCGTTAGGCTACTGGAGACTCTAAAATATATTAGAGGTATGTCACCCTCTCAGGAAGAACTGAACCACTGTGAGATTGAATGTCCCTGCTGGAAAATTGAAGGATTCTTGTCTGACCAACTGTATTCCTTCTCTGATATGTAAATTAGAACTAGAAGTCAAAGAAGTAGCGTAAAATTATATAGAGAGCTGTGATACACTTGTATCTAGGGCCATAAGTAGCTACCTGTGGATCTAAGTGTCCTATAGTATAAACAGATAAATATTCATATGTAACACTCGTAATACAGATAATCTGTTTGTATTTAGAGTTATTTAGTTATTTTAAAATTATACTTAGAATTGGTTGCTAAGTATTTTGCTGTTTGTATCATTTTTATGTCAGCCTTTCTCCACAGAAGTCAAGTACATGTACACGTTTAAATGCAATGTTTTCCCTATTTTTTTATGTATTGTTCATCACACTGGAATCTCAGTACCACTTAGATAATGACCTTCACTAGAAAAAGAGATTAGTTCTTAATTTTTCTTCTTATTCCCACCTTTTTTCGTAGTTCTTTTTTTTCCCTCATCACACTGTGAGAAACAGATGACATTGCTTTAAAAAAGAAAACCATACATTTGAGTTTCCCCACCAAATCCAACATTACTATCTTATGGAGATTACTCAGTAAAACCAACTTAAATGTTAAATTATTAATTCTCATTATTATAAGAATTAGCATGTATGCATGCAAAAACAGAAAATAATTCAGTTTGGCTGAATCTGATAATTACAGGTGAGGCTTTCCCATCCTATTTGCGAGTGGAAGAACTTTAAAAAGTCTAGACTTTTTCTTCTAGACTAGTCATAGATTTGGTTTCAATAAAACAAGGCATACTGAGAGAGAATGTCTTGTAATGAAAAGAATCAACCAGTTGGGGTTTGAAAGCTGTGCTTGGAGATATAATGCTGGCCACGATGATGTGATCTGCCTGAGGGTTTTACCCAGCAGTGATGAATGAGGATGGGGATGTGTCACCTCCTGGTTACCTGTTCTGCCCATTTGGGATTTTTTTTGTAGCACAGGTTGCAAGAGATACCCATCCTCTTTCATACAGTGTCTGCCACTGAGGTACAGGACAAACTCTGACATTACTTACACTGGTTGCTTAGGCTTGTGTAGACTCAAGATTTCTTCTTTAACTAAGTTTTGATAGTTTTATATTTCAAATTATTTTCTTTTCTAAATCACTGGAGTGCACAGTACTGTCATGTAGTTTAGTTACAGTCCTTGCGTTTTCCCTAATTAGTCCCATTTCCACACCTCAAATATATGAAAAGGTTCTCTTGTCTTTTCTTGCAAACAGGCTAAAACAGCTCCTAAGAGAGGCATTTCAGAGAGTGGCTATACAAAATGTATTTTAGAAAACAGAGTGCAGTGCCTAGAAATAATTTTCACTTGGCTTTGAGCTGCATGTTTGATACCCCATCCAAAGCTTAATGTTACAGCTTCCTATTCTTCAACACCCTCAAATACAGATAAACATCTCCAGAAAAATAGGACACAGATATTAATTGGTTCCAGAGTATTGATTAGCTGAGGCCCAGGTGAGGAGGGTCTGGATGAGTGAAGAGGGTGTGCTGAAACAGGAGGGAAATTCACAGGGCTCGTGATCTCTGAGCGCTGACATTGGAGCAGTGAAACGTTTCTCAAAAATGATGCTGCAGGGTTGGCTGTGGCACGTCCTTTGATGGGCACTCATTCCCCTCCTGGTCTGAGCTGCTCCTTCCATTTCCAAAGGAGGCTACACCTGTCTTGGTGGCTGTGGGAGTGCCCTGGTGCTCCTGCATGCCTCCTCAGGTGTGCTCACCTGAGCTGGGCTCAGCTGAGCTGGGCTCACCTGGGCGGGTTCTGCAGAGGCACACATCTCCAGAGCTCCTCACCACAGGAGGGGCTGTGGGGGTTCTTTGGGGTTGAAACACAATGCTTTTATGTCGAAGTGCCAAATATTCCCCATTTTCAGTAACTTTGTGCCTCCTGTTGCCATGGAAACAAGAGGGAGCTGTGCACACAGCTCCTGCTTGCAAGTAGCTGTGGGTTAACAGGGAAGATCTGTGATGCACCAGGCAGCTGAGGGGTTTGGGTTTAGTTTTCCTATCAAAATGCTAGCTTTGAGCTGAATACACGGATTTTTGGACTTTCCTGTAACTGCTGACCTCAAAGGTTTACTTGCCTGTAAATGCTGACCTCATTCTGTGATTGCAGAATACCTAATAATCTCTGCTCGTGATTTCTTCAGATTCAGAGATCAGCATAAGTGGTTGTTGCATGTGCCTGAATCGCAGTCCTGTGTCAGGTATCAGTCTGCCCCAGAGGTAATTAGAATGCTGAAGCTCCTCAGTACAGGGCCAGCTTATTTAGTGAACTTACTAGTTTGAGTACTGCACAAAAAGCAGACCTTTCCAATGGGGTGGGTATGAGATAAGAAACACTGGAAGGGAGGCAGATTAACAGAGAAACTCAGGGAAGCAGTGAGAGGCAGCTGAGGTTCCTGCCTTGCCAGGCAGTGGAGCCAGAACTGCAATTAAACACAGAGAAGGAGAGAAGACATTTTGGGTCTTGGCCAAATGCAGGTGATAATTCAGAAAAGGAAGGTTGCTTGATTGTGCCATCTCCACACAGAAGGTAGAGGTCAAAAAGGAGAAAAATCATAGCCTTTGGGAGATCCTACTTTTGTGGCCAGTTTCGCTACCACAGCTTTCTCTAAATATTTTCAAANAACCTAATTAAAAAAAAAAAAATTAAAAAGCAAGCCCATTAAAGTATATCCTTTCAGATGTTTGATCAATACTGTCAAGACTAAAGGTAGTAAAAATTATTCCTTTTCAGGATTTTGAGCTGAACAACGAGCTGAAAATGGAAGTGCTAAACTTGTTGGAGGAAGTTTTGAGAGACCCTGACCTTCTGCCACAAGAAAGAAAAGCTACTGCAAACATACTGAGGTAATGCATTTCTAATTTTCACATGTTAACTGTAGCACAGTGAGATAGTCTATGTATCATAGAATTCACATGGTTGGGTTTTCCTCCAGAGTATATAATTTTGAAGGATTACTAAATGTTTTATGAGCCATAAAACAGCCTATTCTAACTTTCATTCATAAAAATACCTGTATAGGAAAGCTTTGCTACATAGCAGCTGACAGCCATGAGCTCAGTCTCCAAGTATGAGTGAAAACAGCTCTGTCTACAAAGTGTGAATATTTTAATAGCCACCGATTTTCAAGTCCATTGTTCTACAATACTGAGGAGCAGTAAACATTTAAAGACTAAGCAATTATTAAATAAAACCATTTACACTTACGGGCTAAGGAGTGATTAAAATAAAACATTATGAAAAACACATAAATCTACTGTGCTTTGTTAATATTTATGTAAGTATTCTGCAGGTAGACCGTTAAGTGTGCAATAAATAAGAGCAGGCCTGAATTTTCTAAGACCATTTGACAGGTTTCCAACAGATATATAGAAAAAAAAAAGCTTAAAAATTTTTGAGGACAAATATCAAGTAAAAGATAAGAAACACAGATAACTTCTTATTAAAAGCACTTTTCTTCTTACATAAACGAAAATAATCCTCCTTTTAAAAATACTGTGTGTGCTTCTATTCCAAGTAAAAACATTAAGTTTGTTTTATATGTTTCTTTGGAAGAGGCAGCAAGTCAAAAGAGAAACAAGGATGAGGGTGATGTGGGTTTTGATAATGTGTGTGACAGCAAAGGTTCTTCTCGAAGTGGGTAAAATTACCTTAAAACTTTCAGTTTCTTAAGGAAATGTTTGAAAATAAACCTGGTCTGGCTGTTCCTGGCAGAGTAATTGGTGGATTTATAAGACTTTACCATGCAAGCTGGTCAACAATTTCCTGTACCAAGTTTCAAATGAGCCAACTTCCATTAGCAGTTGCATGAAAAAGTGGACCTTTGTATTTATGTGTAAACGATGAATTGTCTTCATTTGCATCTTTTTACTGCTGTTCTAGGAAATGGTTGCTATTTTTTGTCCTCTCTCCCCTCCTAGTAATCAGGTACTGATTACTGAGTACGTGATCACACTGTCTGATACACCACTGAATAGTTCATCAGATATTTCCATTTTCCCAAATTTAGCAAAAATTCAGACTGAACTTTTGATCATTCTCTGAAATTTCAAGTTCTATTATTTTTTTTACAAAGGGAAAAAAAATAGGAAAAAAGAGTTTTTCTTTTAATCTTGGCTCAAAACTCCTTTATTACTTTTCAAGACTGGCAGTGCAGCTAAACATACATGGATGCTGGACAACTTGATGCTAAGTATTTCAATCCTACTTCTATGTGAATTAAATTTCAATACAATTTCTCACCCTTTCACTGGAAGGGGGAGGTGTTCAGGTCGCCTTGGGGAAATGTGTGGTAATTAAGAGTGATTTCCAGAATTTAGTTTAACAAAGCACTGTAATTGCTGCTGGAGACACATGTTCTCAGCAAGGCTATATAGTTAACTGAGTAAAGGGAATTACAGAATATAAGGAGTAATCTGGTGCTCTATGTGTGTAACTTTATCTGTGATACTGACACAGGAGTGCAGGTTCTTCTGCTCTTCCACAGTCCTTAATTTTTAATTGCACATTATTAGAACAGAAATATTTGTAAGCCTTGAAAAACCTGATGGACCTGCTGGTGGGAGCAGGGACCTGCTGTCCCATGCAGACTGTGAGCACTTAGTCCTGGGGCATCCAGAGGTCCCTCTGCTCCGCCAGCTCCTCAGCAGGATGGTGGATTTGGAGGCAGAACCAGCTGCTCTTTGACAAACCAACTTTGAAATAATCAGAATATAAAATGGGGAATAGCTTCTGCCAGGGGGTTTAGCTTTCCTGTCAGGTTAAAAACATCCTTGTACAATTCTGGAATTGATTTCATGAAGGGTGAGGAATGAACAGAGTCAGGAGGGGTGACATTGATCTGCCTGTGTCCTCTCTGATAACACAACTGCACAAACCCAGAGGGCAAACAGTTTTCCAGTGCCAGAGGAACGCAGCTTTTCCCAAATTTCCACTAAAACCAGAAGGGCTGGCTGTGGTGCAGGAGAGGGATGTGATAACGTGGGGTTTATTCTCTGCCCCGTGGTGTCCTGGCTCATTACTCCTACCTTCAGTAGGTTGGGCCAAGTACTGAACCTGCTCTGCCCCAGACTGGAGAGATCTGGCTGTTGTTTCTTGTCTCCAGAGATCACTGTTTACTGTAGGAACCATGCTCCTACTGACCCAGAGCTGCTCAGCTTCGGGCCAAGGCTTCACTGAGCTGCCCTGAAGAGGCTCCAGGTCCCGAAGGGTCCCTCCCACAGCATCGTTTCCTTTTCTGCATCACAGTGGGAATTCTCTGTTGTGTCAGGTTACAGTCAATGTTCTGAATGTGGAGAGAGGGCCTGCAATGGAAAAAATTATTTCCTGAGTTTGTTCAGCCTTTCATAAGTTCCAAGGGCCATTATGAAGGGTTTGCATCATCAAAGAACCCTGTGGTGGGACCCTGTGTTCACCTGAAGCACCAAACCACGAAACAAAGTGCAGGCAGGGAATGCAGCACTCCTGATACAGTTTCTCCCTGCCATGGAGGAGACCTCTTCACCAAAATCCTCTGATTTTAGGCATCCTGACTGTTTCTCCACCGACAATGACAGAACCCAGGCAGGAACTAGTTGTGAATCCTCCTGGATGTCCTAAAGACACCCAGGGTCCGTCCTCTAGCAGAATGTGCAGAGGTGGTCCCAGGCTTTGTGTTCCTCTCCTAGTTCCTGTTCCAGGGTCTGGCTTGGAGAAAAGCTGCTCAGCCTATGCCCTTCTACTTGTCATCTTTCTGGTTTCCTTCTGAATTGAGACCTGCCATCTAGTACTACTTAGGGGGAAATATAAATTACTTGGAACTGAAGGGCTTTTTTTACTGTTGTTAGAAACCAATTTGTTTGAAGCTTTCTGACAGCAAGCTTTTCATAAGAAAGCACAGATCTGTCCTAACTGGAAGTTTTGATGAAACTTTCATTCAACAGGTTTCTCTGGGATGGGTTGAAAATGGGAAGAAGGAGTAATCCAGTTGATGTGGCCTTCACAAAAAGTCACTCACCCACTTGCTAAGTGAGTGCTGTAAAATTTTGTTGCTCTGCAGAGGTGCTTGCTGTAGGCATTTTATATAAAACATGTATTCTATCAGAATTCTGGGTTGCCTGTCAGCTGTCACTGCTAGGCCCTGGCTTACCCACATCTCAGTTTTTGTAGTCTACTCTTGACTCCGAAAGGTTGACGAATGCATAATGGGCTTAGGAAAAGTATTTCTTGTCAAAAATTCAATTTCAAATATTCATGAAAAAAAGTTTATGCTTTCTGAGGCTTAACACTGGTATTTTCTTATTTTCTATGTCTCCCTGAAGGATATTGGGTAAAAATATGTCTTTACAAACTGCCCCAGCCTTTGCATGCATGCACATCCTTGGAAAATCCATCCGCTTGTTAGCAGAGATCAGAGGAGCAGGAAAGGTTGGTTTGTGTTCCAAAGATACATCACGGTCATCTCTGGGAAAGGCTCTGTTTAGAATATGAATGACAAGGAAAATGTTGATGGGAGATGCTGAGTTGCTTCATGCCTTGAGTCATCAAACAAAGCAGCTGGTATTTCTTGTATGATGGGATTTCTGTTATGTGGACTGACAGGGTTTCTCTTCAGGGTAAAAAAGCTTCTTTTAATTCAGTATCTGTTCTGAAAGCTAAGCAAACCTCTCAATGTATCTTTTGCTTAAGATTTTATCAGCCTGATTTACTAACCCCTGAAATCTAGATAAAATTTTACTGATAATGAAGCAGGAAGGTATAAATTCAGACTGAACAGCAGTGAATAACTTTGATAGATAGTCCCATCTGGAGAAAAAGAGGTTGCTTCAAGAAACAGCTCCTCCTTCTTCTTCTTCAGACCAAACTTAAATGAAATCAAGGGATATGAAGATGTCAAAATGTGATGGATGAACAATTTTTCTGCCTTGTATGGTCTCACCAAACAACACATTTCAGGTTCTCTAATTTGCACTAGCTTTGAAATATTTTTTTATATGCTCTATGTACCACAAAGAAAGGATGAGACACATGCTAATATTTTCAAGTAGAAAATTATTTTAATATTTGGCCTGGTCAGGCATGAAGAATAGTGAGAGAGAGGTGGGGGGAGAGAGAGAACCTTTAATGGTGGTTCTAAGAATTAGAAAGATATTTCTTTTATATTTTCTTCCTTCGTTTCTGAAGATACTGGAAGTGTCACCCTCCAGTTAAGGGTGTTAAGGGTGACACTGCTTAGGAGAGGTCCTCTGTGCCTTTGCTGTTTCTTGTGACTCTTTCCAAAAGGATCTGCTTCTTCCCAGCTCCCAGGAGCTCTCCAGGGAGTGCAGTGGGAGCTATCCAAGCAGGGCTGGGCAGCCCAGTGAGTGTCCCCACTCCTCTGTAGAAACTGGGTGTCCCAAGGCTGACAACAGCACAGACTGAAGTGGAAGCTGCTATGGATGCTGTCAAGAAAATACCATTATCCGGTGTACAGATCTGTTGTCCTCTGCAGATTTCACTGTAGAATATTTATGGATAAAAGGAGAGTTGGTTTTGTTGTTTTTCATGAGATCACTGTGCTAGGAAAAAAGCATCTGTTTAGAATGACAGATTGAAAATCTACGTAAAACATGAGACGTCATGGTAGAGAGTATCAGGAGGCAAAGATGGGGGAAAGTAAACTGTTTTCAGTCTTTTAAGAATCCCATGTTTCGTACTTTATTTCACATCAAGCAAATACAATGATTTCTGTATCAAAGGTGGGAACCTGATCCAACATGAAGTTATATTTAAGTGACTCAGATGATGGATTTTACAAGAATCATGAGAATGCCTGGGACAGAGGGACAGGGCTAGTGTGGTTTTCATTGCCAGAGGTTCTTGTCACAGGGTGAGCAACACCTTCCTACAGGCCCCCAGGCATGAGGGACAGCACAAAATAAGCTGCTCTGCAGGAGGGATTGCCAGGCTATTTATGGGGACTGAGGCTGCACTCCCTTATTATCCAGGCAAGAAGCTTAGGGTTCTCCTGGAGAGGTAAACACGCCTTGCCTGTCACACAAAAGGTGTTTCCAGCCCTTCTTTTGAAAAAATAAGAAACAAAAAAAACCATGCTGTGTGTGGATTTGGAAGGTGGCAGATGAAGGGAATGTCTGAGATCCTGTCTGTGTGTATACACACTTAATTTTAGCCTAGCCCTCAGGTGGGCGAACCAAGAGGAAACAGCAGCAGCCGCCAGCAGAAGAACCTGGTGTGCTGGCATGAGAGCTTCCTGCACACTCACCTGGTACAAGCTGATGTCTCACACTCAGAGCTGAGGTCTGCAGGCCAAGTGACGCTTTCCCCTCACCCCTTTCCCTGGTGCCTGTGGAGTCTGCACTGCAGAGTGCAGCAGCAGGGAACTGGAGGGACCTGCTGCTGTGCCTCTGAAGCCACCAGAAGAACTTTGGGATGGTCACTTGAACTCTCCTGGGGAATTCCCTCTGCAGAGAGCCTGACCAGGGCCCACCTGTACCTGCACCTTCACCTTGATGTTAAACCAAAAGTCCCCCAAGGGCAACCAGCACAGTGACTTCTGGGCATGTTGTTGTGTCCCTTCAGACAGCCTTCTACAATCTGACTTATGTCCCTTCTCCCTAAACCTTCTCACTCCTATATTTCATAAATCCAATGCTTTCAAGGTTTCTTTGTGTCTGTAATTTCCACATGAAGGGGTAAGATCCTGTAATTGTGTACCAATATGCCACATCGGGGTAGATGGTGTTTGATCAATACTTACTTTTGCCTAGTTAGTTTTTGACCCATTACTCTGAAATAACCATAGTAATCACAGGTCTTCTGTAGCAGAATTGGAAACATTCATTAACAATTTTTTTGCTCAAAGGAAACCATGACCTTGCTACTAGTAAAAACTGCAGTTTGCTGTCCATTTCCACACTCTGAACTCAGTGTGGGACAATGAACAGGACAATTTCCAGAATTCGTTAGATGGGAGATCTTAAACTTCCATGGAAATATTTTACCTTACACATCTCTGATATTGTAACAGTTTGCACGCTTTTACTTAAAATCAAGACATTTTAGGTTATAGATTTTTTTTTTTCTTTTACCTCCTCAATTGCAGACTCAGGATTTATTCTAGATAAATCATTTTGCTGATCTATGACAAAGTCCTATCATAACCTTGGATTTTATTTATATAGGATGTTCTGCTACTTTTTTTTTCAGGACTCTTTCTCAGGATGATCAAGATGATAGCCATTTGAAAATAGAGGACATCATTCAGATGGTAAGTTCATCTAGAGAGTTAAACATAAATACTCCTATAGAAATGTTGTGTGTTCAAGTCAATAAGGTGTAACACAACTGCAACCTGTAAAGTGTTTCTGGACAGATACACTTTTCTTTTATAACAGGAATGTCCACTTCAGTTTAGAGATTGTAAGATTTTGGAGCCCAATGAAAAATGGGTATCAAAAATGAACATGTCAAAATTTTAGTATCTGGATAAAATCTGAAGATTTAAAAAAAGGGGAAGATACTAGTACATCTGAAATTATAAGTGCAGAATATGCAGAGTTTAATTAACCAACATTCATATTCCTGTGCTGGTGTGTGCCTGTTTTATATAAGAGTTTCCAGCTGGGTTTTGATGTTGTCTGGGATTGTTATTAATCCTTATTCCTCCTTATCCTGAAGTTAATTGCAACCCCTTGTTGAAGGTTCCCAGGCAGCTGCTCATGCCCTGTGGCACACAGAGAAACCCCTCAGTGTTCCCCTTGCTTTTGCAGCCAGACTGCCCCAAGCCCGAGTGCTTCGAGACACTGTCGGCCATGGAGCTGGCAGAGCAGATCACCCTGCTGGACCACGTCGTGTTCCGCAGCATCCCCTACGAGTGAGTGTGGTATGAATGGATCTGGGGGCTCAGATAAATCCCTGCCCTGTGCCCAGACCTCTGGCAGCAGGCAGGAGCTTTATTGAGGCGGCCAGCAGCCCGAAGTCTCCTCACATTTGCAAGCTCTTTAATAATGGCTGGCTTGGTCTATTATAGAATTAATTATCTATTTAATAGACAGAAAAATAACAGACATAAGACTTAAAACTAACTAATACTCCACTAGGGATAGTGATTAGGCATGAGGACAACAGGTAAACAACTAGTAAGTGTATATAGCGTGAGGTTAAAGGTATCTGTTAAAGTCANGTTTGAGCCCTTTTGGTGCCAGAGATGACCCCTTTGGGTCTTTCAGCCCCTGGGTTATCTCTTCCATATTTGCACTCACTCTCTGTGGTAGAGAGGGGGAGGGCACGTCCTGCCACAGAATGTCCCTTGGGGGGATAGCAGCCACCAGGCTGGGGTGGCCACCACACCCCCAACTCAACCACTGACAAAAGAGTTTGCACACATAAAAGGATAATGTAGTATAAATAGGATCACAGCACTGGAAATTAGGATAGGGTGAGGGGGAGAGGGGATTAAGAGAAAAATAAATCATCTTTACACTATTTACCATTTCAGACAGCATTAAAAATGGTATAGTGAGATGCTGGAATTAGTGTAAAGCTGTGTTATTAGCTTCCAGCAAATTGAGGTATCCTTGAAATCTGCTTAGTGTGTGGTTACAGACTCTGTACTGTGTTTATGAAGATTTTGTTTGCTTTTTTCTCTCTTGTCAATGTCTAGAGAGTTCCTTGGGCAGGGCTGGATGAAAGCAGATAAAAATGAGAGAACGCCCTATATTATGAAAACGAGTCAACATTTTAATGATGTAAGTACTCTCAAATACAGATTTGCCTTCTAGGAACCCCATGGACTGTCTTTGATGCCTGGAACAAAAATACTGGGTTTCGTTGCAATGTGATGTGATGCAATGTGATCTGTTAGTGACTGAATGCTGCAGCCTCTTTGTAATTAACCATTTAAATCAATGCAGATGAAGATTCTCGTTTCCAATAATTGGAATTCAGCATTTCTGTGGCAATTTAAGAGAGTAGAACATTTTAAACTGTAGCACAGTGCCTTTCAGGCTACTGAAGAAACTGCAATTTCTCCAGAGAAATGTAACACCAATTCTGTTTAATGCCTTTGTATCCCTAACCATGTCTTTCTCCTTTGTCGTTTTGCTTGAATTTTACTGTGAGTCTTCCCAATCAGTTTTGTCACTGATGGCTTGGAGACTGCTGCTGTTGAGTCGCGTAGAAGGGACACGGACACTCCAAAGTTCAAGCAGCAATAGCCCCATCTTTATTCTGATAGCTTATGTATTTATAAGATTCTCAGAAGGCTCTGTGTATAAATCTAACTAGTCGGCAAATCTTTGAAACTCAGTTCCTTGGTTGGAAGGTGCTTATGTGTGTACGTGTTGAGGCTCTCTCTTTACACAGATATTTACATTTTTTCTTCAAAGATTCTCATGGGTAGAATCTTCTTCACAGGTGTGAAATGTCTTTTTACAAGAATAGATTGTTGTGCAAACTGATTCTCATTCTTACAATTCTTTTCTCATGGGAACTTAAAGGGCTAGCTTAGCCAGAATAGCAAGACCTGAACCATGTTTTACAAGGCCTTTTCTATCGTAAGGTTTTACCTATATGTAACAGGAGACCTTCCCATTGCATGCCCAACCCTTCTTCCCTGTCCCCATCCCCTCCACCTGCCTCCAGCTCCATTTCCAACATCCTTTCCCTGGCTTTATGAAGAGCTGTTGTTTCCCTCATGCCTAGCTGGGGGTTTTCGTGCCCTGTCCATCCATTCATGACATGTTAGAAGGGGCTGTGCTTCAATCCCCTGAGCCTCTGCCTCTCTCTGTGGCCAGATGAGCAACCTGGTGGCCTCGCAGATCATGAGTTACACCGACGCGCCCTCGCGGGCCAGTGCCATCGAGAAGTGGGTGGCGGTGGCCGACATCTGCCGCTGCCTGCACAACTACAACGGCGTGCTGGAGATCACCTCGGCCCTCAACAGAAGTGCCATCTACAGGCTCAAGAAAACCTGGGCAAAGGTGTCCAAGCAGGTGAGAGGGACACCTGCTTGGTGTCCTTCTAGAGTGGCCACGCCAGGTGGCTCTAGATCCCATCGGTCACCGAGCCCAGGGGCTGGGACAGGACTCCTCCTGTGAATATTTCTGCTTTTCCACTACGTGGGACTGGCATTTCCTGTCCAGGACTTCTGTGTGTAATTTTTTTACCGGTGGGAGCAAAATGTTTTCAATGTAGATGGCAGGTGCCAAAGTCTGTTTGGCCTGAACTGATGAAATGTTCAAGTAAACTAAATTTAGGCATTTTCTGATAGACACATCTGGGTGGTCACAAGCTGTGGTCAAAGTCTGGCCAGGTGGCTAAAATAGGAACCGCCTGTGCAGAAGGCCATTAGGAAGGTCAGAACCTCTCAAATTCCTGACTTTTTTCTATCCAGAAGGAGACTGTTGATAAAAAGTCTTTCTCATTTAGGAGCTCAAGTGTAGGTGCAATGAGCACCTTTCTTAAACCCTTACCTGGCTGTTGAGAATATCAGCAAAAACTGTGAAGATGACTGCCAGCTGCAAAAACAAGACACACATGAAAAAAAAGCCTGTCAGGACGAAGATAATCCAGTCTTTTATGTTCTGTGTTCTAAATGATTCAGAGAAATACAATTAAAATACACTTTGACTGTACCACCTTTTCCAGTCAGCTTTTTCTCAGCTGCTTCACAGCTGGTGCTATGTTCTTTTATTTAAACATCTGTTAAAACTTTTTTCAATACAAACTGTTATAAGTGAGTTTACCTCCAAAAAGTTTTATGGATAGAATTTGTTCGATTCTTAAACTTTTCAGTTAAAAAAAAAAAAGAAACCAAACCGACAACAAACTGATGTTGTGGCACAGTCCTTTGGTAACTATTGGGAATGCAGTCTGGGTTTTCATCAGCCTGCTACGTAGAACAAAGTGACTCTGTCTGCCTACAGCTCTCTCTTAATTGGAAATTCAGTTTCAAATAAGATGAATTTCTCATCATTGTCTACACTCAAGTCTCAAGTCAGTAGCATAAAAAGGCTGAAAATCAAATTTATTTCACTTAGGAAGGAACCAGGGTCTGGTGATGCCCACTGAAAGTGATTTGTGTAAAACACGAGTATCTTCTCATTTGCATACTCAGGTTTTCTCTGGAACTTGGAGGCAAAATCAGCTCAATGCAAGCTGCAAGGCAGTGACCACCCCTTGCTGTCACCAGATTCAGTAATGCAGCTGAGGATCCTCAGCAACTTGTAGGATCTGTTATATTCCTGTGTGCACAGCAAACTGAATTCCAGACCATTGATGTAATAAACGTGTGGGTTTTCCTGCATTTGCAGGGTAATAATAATAGCATAAATATAGGTTCTGTGTATCATAGGGAAACTTTAATGCTGTCTAATCTCCATTTTCAGAAAGACAGCAGGAACTGCAGTAAAGCTAAATTCCTAATGCCTGTTGCACTACTCTTGAAAATGGGGTGGGGATGCTATGTGAATGACACCTTTGACAGAATCTAATTCCAGTCATTTACGTGCACCGGCAATGATATTTGTAATACATTTTCTTCCTAGACAAAAGCACTCATGGACAAGCTTCAGAAGACTGTGTCATCTGAAGGAAGATTTAAAAACCTGAGAGAAATGCTCAAAAAGTATGCCTCCCTACAGTATACAGCTGTTGTTTTGTTATGAGCAGTGGGTAGTTCAATTTAAAGATTAATTGGCTTTGATTAAGCTTTAATATTATTTTTTTTTTGCCTAATAACTTTTGAAATTCTAGGTTGGTTCTATTTGGCATTATTGTTTTGCTGAATGTGCTGTGATTTAATACCCCTGATGGGTAAACATAGCAGCTCCAGAGAATTACTGAAACAAATTAAACTATTTTTCTGTGTGAACATTCCCTGTTGGGGTTTTGCTTACACTGATAAACATTTTCAATAAGTGTAAAGCCAGCTTTATAAATTAAAGTTTTTATGAAAAACAGGATTGTTCTAGTTAAGAATTTTAGGACTTGGGACTAAGCTTGTGTCAGGTCACAGAGCCATTTATATAACAATAAATTATATTTCTGACAATAAATTATGAGAAGAACATAGAGACAGGACAAAGGCACAGGGATATTTCTTCTCCTGTGGCATCCCAGACTGCTGGTAAACAGCCTGCTTCTTTTGTGCAGCAGTCCTTGAATATTGTTTTCTTTAATTGATTTGCCAGATTGCGTTTGACATTCTGTAATTTTGGTATCCAGGATATTCTGTGTCAAGTGTTCTACAATTTATGTACTGATTCCAGCCTGTACAAAAACCTGAAGTTTTGTGAATTTTTTAATTGGAAGCAGGCTCTTCAGAATCGAGTAGCACAACTACCTCAAGTGATCTTGAGAGAAGTTGAGAACTGAACAGCCAGAATAATTAATGGTATATTTTTAAAATGCCATTAATATTAGATATTGGGCAGAATGCATTCAATTTATCACAGGCAGAGCAAACACAGCTCAAGCAGAGCCAGAGGAGCTGTTTGTCCTGGAAAGGAATGCAACCCATTGATTAGAACTGGGCAAAGTAGTAAAGAGTTTGTGCAAGTTAGGAAAAAAATGCATTTGCAGAAGTGGCTGCGGGCAAATAAGCGGATTTGTTGGTTTACAGCTGTAACCCCCCTGCTGTTCCCTACCTTGGGATGTACCTGACTGACCTGGCATTTATTGAGGAAGGGACACCCAACTTCACTGAGGAAGGCCTTGTCAATTTTTCCAAAATGAGAATGGTAATTTTCAGTTTCTTATATGCTTCACCAACAGATGTTTAATTGTGTGAATTAATTATTGATTTCACTGTAACTGCTCTGGTTTTAGCTTTGGAGAAGGTGCCTTGGTACTGTGCAAGAGAGGCAGCGATTGGAGAGCAATTACTCGATTCAGTCTTCTATCACCACCTTCTGGCAGGCTGGGCATTTTCACAGGCTGAATTTGTCCCCAGTTTACTTCCTCAGAAAGGACAGCAAAAGCAGCTGCCTGAAGCTCGTGAAGGAGCAAGAAAAAGTCTTTTTTAAATGACCAAAATTATAGGAATGCAGTGATTCATCAGGAAGCAGTAATCACAATGTTCTTTTCAAAGTGTGCTCTGGTCTATCTGAAAAGCACTTTAAAGTTGATGTCTCTCCCACTGCCATGTAATGCTGTTTTGTAACAGCTCCTCGGAGGGAGGCATGGAAATTTCTCCTCTAATCTCAGCCTAATGCCCATCCTAGGGACACTCGAGGCAAAGAACAGGGAGGTTTCATTATGGGCAGAGGAGAGGCAGGGTGATTCACTCAGGGCTGGCTGAGGAATAAATGTTTGATTTGGGAAAGTGAAGTCCTGAGGAGCTGTTGGGAGATGATCTCTACCCTTCCCTTCCCTCCTCCCAAGTTAAATGGAATAACTTGGTGCAGAATTCTTGCTTTGTGTGGCTTAGCTGAAGTCAGGCTGTGGTTGCATCTGGCTTACATCTGTGT
Source organism: Tichodroma muraria (assembly GCA_013390105.1). NCBI lineage: Eukaryota > Metazoa > Chordata > Aves > Passeriformes > Sittidae > Tichodroma > Tichodroma muraria. The sequence goes on along the minus strand of WAAG01009539.1, from coordinate 68,740 downwards.
GTTCTTTTGAAAGATCTCACATATTATCAGGGAAATACGCCAGTTCCAGCAGACCTCCTACCGCATCGAGCACCAGCAGAAGGTAAGGCTCCTGCCTGCTACTGAAACCAGGCTGTGCCAGCAATTGCTTGTGAGGTACAGCTGTCACTGAAAGCTGAATGTGGTGCCTTCTGCTCCCATGCATGGAGGAGAGGCCAGACAAACACATGGATGGCTCCTTGGTGGTTAGATCCTCACCCTGCAGGGAATCTTCATTTGATGCCTTGTAAAGAAGTTTTTTGCTCCTTTCAGACATTTCTTGGGATCGCAGCTTTCGAGGGTGTGAGGGGTTCAGAGGGAGATGTGTTCTCCCTGCCGTGAGATCATGGGAAGGGGGTTGGGAGATGCCCCGAGCATCTGCTGAGGCATCCTGCAATTCTTTTTCCCTTTGTCCTTCTCGGGAGTGATGCAGCTGTGACCAAAGCTGGCCAGTGCCTTCAGAGAAGGCTCATCTCAGACTACAGAAGAGCAGCTTGAGCTGAGGTAATCTGTCAAAGGATTTTCCCGTTCCCAAGAGGAATTAATCCTAATTAATTCTCAGAGTGCTGCAGGTGCATCTTTATGCCAGCAGCATTCCAAGCAGCTGCTGGGTTTCTCAAGAAAACAACAGAAGGCAATCTCAGGATCCAAAATGTGCTGAAAGGGAAAGAAAGCTGGGAGATTTCTGTGGCAGTTACAATGCAGCCTGTCCATCTGTGTTTCCCCACCCCAGGTCACTCACTACCTGCTGGACAAGACCCTCATCATCGACGAGGACACCTTGTATGAACTGTCCCTGAAGGTCGAGCCCCGGCTCCCTGCCTGATGCACCCACCCTGCACAGGCAGCTCTGGGACAGTGGGCAGAACCATGCATGCATAAAGACACCAAGAGAAACTCTGAGAAGAATGCTAGCTCTCTTTTCCAATGAGAGATACAGAGTCTCACAGCCTTCCCCTCTCAGGCAACACAAATGAGTGTTCCAGGTGAAAGACAAAGACCATTCCTACCCGGCTTAAGAGACGTCTGTCTTGCAAAGATTATGCTTGGCATTAGGGACCATGATTTCATTGAAAACAGGAGACTTTCCTGTGAACAGGCACTCATTTCAGCCGTCTCACATGACAAACCAAGGGTACAGATTGAAATGGTGGTAATATACTCAGGTGTATTAGGATAAATAAGCAAAGTGAGATGGCTGGGTTGATGGCCAACTCTGTGTTCACTGAGGCAGTAATGGCTGTGGTGTTCTCATTGTGTTAATTTCATTGAAAAAAAAACAGGATTTTAGCACTCATCTACTACTTTGGAGTGATATTAAGACAGCATCTAGTAACTTCAGATCTGCAGTTGTTCGGAACACCTGCTGTACATTTAATGCTACTCTTTATAAAACATTTTCTTCTTTAAATGTCTCATCAGCCTTTTCTAAGGTGATTGATTGTATCTATAAAAATAATTTGTAAATATCTTTTTCATCAGTGGGAGTAATTTATAGCATGGAGAGCAAATGGACCAGTGGAATAGTTGTAAGTAGTTGCCAGCTGGGGAGGTGAGGGACCCAGAGGGGTGGTGCCGGGGATGGAGAGTCACATTGCACACAGCCCTGGAAGAGACACTTTATTTTCCTGCACCTCCTGCAGCTTCTCTGACAAGTGAGGCTACAGAGCACTTTCTGGACACACTGTGGAGAGAAATACACGTCTGTCTGGCAGCGGGTGATGATCAGGAGTGAACACTTGGAGTTGGAGTGACAGTTTTGTTTTATGTGGAATCGGTGGTTTGAAAAATGTCTATGTTTTGGTTTTTTTTTTTCCCCAGCCACTTGGCACTGACTTTAGCTGTAAAATTGAACGTGCCAGTGGCAAACTTTGAATGCCAGCAAACACGAAGTATGAATTTTTATCTGAGCTGGTAATTGTCACTTGCATATGTTTGAGAAAATGTGCTATTTGTAAATGTTTTCAGAGCCTCTGCTTTTGTGACGTACCAGGTAGATAGATGTCATTTCTACAGTAGTTGGTACTTCTTCTATTTTCCTTATCAAGAGTGGCCTGTTGTAGCTGCATGGGAAGGGAGCTCAAATGCTGTAAAAGACATCATAGTATAAAACACAGGTGTTAGCACTGTTGAAAACAAAAATTGGCTGGAAAAGTGTCCTTACTTTTCCAATGATACTCAGCCAGTTGAAGAAATAGGGCTATATCACCGTATACCTCCCTTAAATCCTCTCAGGGAGACAGATGTTTAAAATAGATTGTGACTTAGGCCTATTTGATCTGACATATCTTACACAGTCATGATGCTTAACGCTGGCGATGAAAAATGGACCTGCCTGGCTTGTGGTTTTTGTCTTTATTTGCACTTTAATTACATTGCTGGCCCAGCCCAGAGCTGCACAATGAGTTCCATTTGTTCTGTCTGAGTCTGACTGCCAGCATCTACAAATGTACCTTAGCAACTGTAAATTTCGTTAAGGTCCTTCTCCACAAGGACCATCTCCTTGTAAATAACTGCATGGGGAGGTGTCACTGACACTGGAAAATTCCTCCACTAGAAAAGCAGACAGCAGGAGAAAAGGAAATGCTAGGAACACTTTAAATAGTTCTGGCTAATGATTGCTGTGGAAATGTTACTTATAGAAGCTTTTTATTGTAAAAAATGTGTTTGTTTCTTTTAGCTAATGATTGACAAGAAGCTGATTGCATCTCAGTGCGTAATATGAAGAGAAGAAAACAAAAAGAGCATGGTTTATTTGGACCACAAAACCAACTGACTGTGTGTTTCCTGTACAAAAGCGGTTACCATTCAGTAGTTTCATAAGACACTTTGAAGTAATGGAGCAACGGGGGAAATGTGGTCCAAAAAAGGATTTCTTACGTTGGTTTTATTGTTTCCTTGTTAACAAAGAAAATGTGTAACAGCTGTCAGTGTGAATGGGCATCTCTGTTGTACGCTATAAAGTGCTGCTTTATCTGCCTGTACCCCGTTTTACCAAATCTCCTCGACGTTCTTAGGGTTACAGGGTACAAATCTTGATCGTGCTCCTGTCACAGTCCCTTGTTCTGTGCTTCACATGTGTGTGTTGGTCAGCGCACTTCAGCGCTGGCTCGCAGGGTTGTGCTGTGCTCGCATGGCCGGAGGAGGACACGGGGGCAGACCTGGGCTTTGCCAGAGGGGCTGAGCTTGAAATCACGGGAAATGTGGTAGTTCAGCCCCTTTGGAAAAGCACGTCCTGCTCATATGCCAAAGGTTGCCTCTTGCCCCAATGGCCAGTTTAGGTCGGAATCAGGAGAGTCGGATGCTTGATCTGTGTTCGTAGCAACAGCAGCAGCAACAACAAAATTGTTTAAAAAGTTACTACGGTGTAATGTATGTAATCGCAGTAATGTTTACTTGCTGATTGATGGCTAATGTTGACGTTTTTGCTTGGGGATACAATGCTTTTGTTGAAGCACAGGAAGAAGCAAGGATGCACCTTTGTCAGCCACAGCCCCATGACCACAGCTGGAAACAGCTGTTCTGCAGCCCCTTGCAGCTGGGCTGTGGGCTGAGTGCTGCACCTCTGAGTGGCCCGAGTGCCTCTGCGACAGCCCTGCTGCATGTTTGGGCTGTGGCAATAGTCAGTAGGCAGCAGCAACCTGCTTTGTGCGAGGCTTTGCCTAGTTAGGACTGGCTCAGCCCAGCGGTGTCCCTGTGTGGCGCAGGGCTCCGGAGCTCCCTGTGCCACCCCACCACAGCCATACCACACGGGGAGAGAGATCTCACTCTTCACACACCCACTCTTTGCCTCTGGCTCCCGGTGAGGGCTCTGTCACTGGGGTCTCGCTGTCTTTTAGAATCTTGTCCCTCGCAGCTTTTTCACCACGGGAGAATCACAGACTCGCTTTCCCCAAAGGGAGCCAGAGGAGCCCCTCGAGTGAGGATGCCCTGGACAGAGGAGGGCCGAAGGGCCTCCCCACTTGCCTTCTGAGCCCCCAGCCTGCCTGCAGCGGTCGAGGAGCTCCTCCCAGCCTGGTGGAGCCGGGCCGCTGGCGGCGATGGGGATAAAGCATTTTCACCCACTGCTCCACAGTGGGCGCGCCTCCAGCTGCGCCCGCGACTCCACTGGACCTTGTACCGCATCAGTAGCAGCCCAGATGTGACCGTGGTGACCCGGGGCCCTGGGCAGCAGCACAGACACATCCCCTTCAGCGATGGAGAGTGCTCGTCACACGCTGACGCAGGGTTAGAGTTGCCTTCACCCCCAGCCTTCACCCCCAGCCCTCTGCCTCCAAACTCAGCAGTGGTTGCTAGTAACCGAGCCCTTGAGTGCTCATCCTGTAGATGGAAACTTGTAGAATCCACCGTGGCAGTGCGTGTTCATTCTTTCCCTTCCTCTGGCTAGTCCTGTGACACACAGACACCTAGCTTCGTGGTGAGAAGTGACAACTGGCACTGATCGCCCTGATTTCAGAGTAAGGAGGAAGTCCCCGTCCTCTTTCTGCTTTCCTAGTTTTTAATACTGATTGTTGTTCTGTAGGATAAAAAGGAACCTAATTATTTTAATTATTTATTAACTTAAACCATGTTGATTTTGATTTCAGGACATGTTAATTATCCAAAATTTTCCTTCATGTGTATTATTTAAGGGTTTTACAAAAACATGGCTTTGTTTGTATCGACATTCAGTCTTTCATCCTTTTTCTCTTAGCAACAGCATTAAACCTTGATGTTTTAAAACTCTGACCCACTGAGACTTTTTTTGCCCACTCATAATTTTACTCTCCAAGGGCAAAACCCTTCAGACCTCATTCTGATAATACCTTAGACTTCACCGAGAGCTTTTCATAACTCTTTGGGGATCTGGCTCTCAGCTATTTGCCTGTTACAGTTTTTGCCTCCAAAGGTCAAATGTCTCTGTCTAGGATGCTTCATGTCCAAAATGCTGCTCAGTGATGGTTGTTCTGTTGTACCTTTACTCCTAAGGTAGTGTCTGAAGTTCTGTTGCCTAGGGCAGTAGATGTGTGTTTATTTGACAGATGTACCTATATTGAACGTGTTACTTAGTGCACAATCCAGATGTTTTTGCATGTATTGCAACTTCTATTTTGACCTGAGGTTATTGCTTTGTATTGTTAGTAAGGCATACCAGGCAAGGTGTTGTGCCTGTGTGCTAATAAACATTCATTTCTTTCCCGAGTCTCGAGAGTCCTCACTTGAATTCATTATTTTATCCCCTGTCATGAATAATTCAATCTACTCCTTCTGAATTACCAAGTCTCTTAGAAAAGCAAGTCATTAAAGAGGAAAAAAAAATTGGGGAAAATTTTGGGTCTGTACACGGAAAGAATGGTTTGAATTACTGCATTTTACTCTTCTTTTTCACTCCTGATGCACTGCAGCAGCCATGGGTGTCATTGATCATAACTGACACTGGGTTTGGACTTGTGTCTACACATCCCTTGCTTTCTGTGGGCTGGTGTCCTGCCCTGGATTTAAAAGAACAGTAAAGGCACATTTTATACACAGGAAAAGGCAGAAAACGCAGTGGTTTGTAAGTAGGTCATGTCGCTCCTATTTTGATAGGAAATCAAAGTCATATGGAGATAAAATGACTTGCAAATTGAAGAGAAATAGTTGACAGAGGTTGGGAGTACCAAACCAGGTCTCCAGCTGCTGTTACATGCTTTAATCACTAGTTACAGCTTTTCTGTGTTGAACTCAGTAATTTCACGAGAACAGAAAGATTCCACTTGAATTTGTTTCAAGAATTACCATTTTAAATAAGTAAGCAGCATGGCAGAGTAGGTACGTGTGAGAAGGAGATATAACAAGTGACATAATAAAATCAGCTTCTATTCAGTAATTTGTGACCTTGTGGCCACATCTCCATTCTGGTTACATTTTTGGTGTCTCACATGAAAACTGAAATTAACTGAGAGTGCACTTTACCCTTGAAGTTGTCAGATACTGTCAATGGAAGAAAAAAAAATTATAATACTTTCTGAGCAGCTCTGTTTAAAAGTGCTGCAGGGTAATTTAATTTCGAGTTGTTTTCCCAACACTTTAAACCATTCATTTTACTTATGCCAAACAGTTGGCCGACTTACATATTCATTCTAAGGCCATCATTTTAAGATCACAGACTGGTTTGGATTGGGAGGGACCTTAAGGCCCATCCAGTGCCATGGGTAGGGACACCTTCCACTGTCCCAGGCTGCTCCAAGCCCCAGTGTCCAGCCTGGCCTTGGGCACTGCCAGGGATCCAGGGGCAGACCCAGCTGCTGTGGGCACCCTGTGCCAGGGCCTGCCCACCCTTCCCAGGGAAGGATTTCTTCCCCAAATCCCATCCAACCCTGCCCTCTGGCAGTGGGAAGCCATCCTGGAATCTCCAAATAAATCTGAGAGCACCCAACCCTCTTTGATGTTGACCATGAAGGAAGCAGGGGAAGCTCGTGGTTACAGGCTGGTCAAAATACCAAGCTCTATGAAGAAATTAGTCTTGACTGATTGTGCAAATATAACGAATAAGAATTGTGAAGACTGAATTATGCCTTGGAAGCTACATTCCAGTATTCTGGCCCTATTTCTGTATAGCCTTAAAAGAAGTGAAATTTGAGAAGACCAGATTTTTGCTTGAAATTTCCAGTTTCAAAGAGGACTGAAACAGTGACTGGTGCTTGTTCCAGCTCCTGGCTGCTGGACACAACTCTGTACAGGGGGTTGGTAGGGGCAGCAGAAATCACTTCAAGTTTGCTTTCCCAGAGGTGGCACCTCAACTGTGTGACACTCTGGATTGGGTGGATGGGCCAGAAACACTGACAGAATTGTTATTAAAAACTTGTCTTTTCTCACTCTACCCTTCCTGGAAGTTCTGTGTTTATAGGATTGGGGGAAACATGTACAAATCACATCTAGATCCTTGATATGTTTCACATAGAGCAAACCCAGAACTTTTCCCGACAGACAAGACACAAACTCTTATCAGTACCTTATATTCCATTTGAAATAGTAACACTTCGTTTATTCTATTTTGTTTGCTGCAAAAATTTCATCTCTAATGGGAAAGCCATCTGAAAAAAGAGCACCTTTTTCCTACTCTAACCATTCCTTCCCGGGTTTCCATGACAAAGAAATGCTGGGTCACCATGGTGGAAAGAGAGAAGGTGTCTAGAGTTCAAGATACTTTGAACTCTGTGGTTTCTGTGATACCTCGACGGCTGTGGTTTTCTGGTCATCGCTGGTTTGAACCCCCTGACAATCACCATCTCAGAATTGATTCACCTGTGTCTGCAATGCAGTTTGGGGAAAAAACAATCAAACAAACAAAAAAACCCAAAAAATCCACCACTTTTTGGATTTTGGAGATTCCTGCTTTTCCAAAGGGTCAGTTCCATGTGTAGGAAAACTTTTATCCTCCATTTTCTCCTCCCTTTAGCCAGAAAACATACTGATAATTATACACTGCCTTTCCTCTACTCTGTAGTGGATGTTCTGTGAAGAGCAACTTTAATAACTTAAAAATAGCTGGGGTTATTTTTAAAAGGTTGGTTGGGCCTCATCAAGCTCTTTATTTAGTGAAGATGTATTAGCACCTTGAAGAGCCTTTCTCTGGAGGAATTACAAGTGTGGAGGAATTACAACTGCTCTATGCCTGCTTGTCCCCTTAGCCAGTGCGTGCCCATGGTTGACACCAAGTGCTGGGTTTACCTCTCCAGCCCCTGTGGGGTGCAGGGGCTGGATCCCCTCAAAAAGGGATTTTTCCCCAGCCTTAGACCTCAGTGGCTGCACTGTGTAAGGGGATATTGGGCATCCATAGTCACGAGGAATTCTCAGTGAGAGGTCAGGGCAACCCCTGGGTATCAGCTGTGTTTGCTTCTCTGCCTTACTCTGAATCCCAGGAATTACTGACCCATGGAACTGGAAAATCAGGAATTGCCATTACACCAGGGGAACAATCCAGCCTCTAGTATAAAAGGATGTTTTGTCCAGTGGCTCTTTGCTGCTCTAATTTAGCAGAGCTCTGACTTCAGCAGCAGGAGAGGCACCGATCTGTGTCTTTGCAAAGCTCCTCAGGACGAACACAGCACCCTCCAGCCCCTAATTCCACACACTGAGTTTGTGAGAACAGCTCAGCTCATCACTTCTGTCCTGACTCCTTTCACTGCTAATGAATTACATCCCACACATGGAAACTTGACTTCAAATAAATTTTCTTCTAAACAATTGTGGCAATCAGAAGGGCCCTTCCATAAAACACAATGACCTTTGTCTGGCCCTTACAGGTAACTCCCCTGTCCAGCAGCTCCCACAGAAAACCCCAGCTGCTGCATTCCCTGTGCAGGGGCAGATGGATTAATGTGAGCTGCAACTGAATTAACACTCAGCTGCTGCTGCCTCCCCAGCATGAGCAATGAAATCACGACAACATTTTAGTTGTTAGATAATTATATTAGAGATGAAAATAGGGCATAATTTATGGATGATCATTGGCATCTCAACTGTTTCAGTAGCTGAGTTTCTCACAAAACAAACCACAGACCAGTAGTAAAGCTGAACTATTTTTTAAGTATTAATGATATATTCTTCAGAAATCATTAGAAGACTTGGTAACAATGTTTTCCAGGTGTTTGTGCTGTAAATTCACAGTCTGGGGTTTGTTTGCATCCTCTCTTCTCCTAGGCTGTCAGCTGGCAAATAGCTTGAACCTCTGCATAATCCAGCCAGGCACTTCATGGCATCACCTTCCTCCAGGGGAGGTCCTGGTCTGTTCAAGGCCTTTATGAAAAAAAGATTTAAAAAAAAAAAGTAAAAGTAGGTGTGTGCCTCCATCACGAGCCATGGATTTGCTGTACCCTTACTTATCTTACCTTAAGGGATCCACAGTTGTTTTTTTTTTCCTATCAACACCAGGAACACAGTGTTGGGTTGATAAAAAAATGGTGTGCTTAAGAGGCTGTTTCCAGATGCATTGGTCTGGAATGTCTATTTTAGTTTTAAGCATTGTGGGTGTGCAGGGCTCCCATTAGCCCAAACAAGGCATGATATTTTGTGGGAAAGCTGTCTTTGTTTTGTAAAGTTTCAAAATTGTGAAATGTAACTTTAGGAAATTGTTATGTAAAATTAAAAGAATATTAAATGTACAAAGGGAAAAGGGTTTTTAGGTCTTAGATTTTAAAAAGCTGCACAGTGCTGGCCTCTGTGCTCCTCTGTCAACCTTGACACGTGTTCAGCCCTGGTGGGAGCAGAGCCAGGTGAATGAATTTGATTATTCTTTCATCCTTCCCAAACTATCATGTGTTATTTCTTACTGTAATTTACTGCTATGTAGCTACAGAGATACAGCAATTCTAAATGTAATATAAGAATATAATAATAGTAATTCTAGGTGAGAAGCTTCAGAGGCCATTCCGTGTTTCTGGGCCCCTCTGCCTTATAAAAAGTCAAGAATTAATGCCATGAATTAAAAAGCGAGGGGGAGGAGAAAAAGAAACAAATTCCCTGCTGTGACCCGAGCCTAGCTCCCTGCCGTGCCCCATGTCCACTTGGGGTGTGAGTGGCTGGGATTGTGGCATTGGCCTGCTCTGTTGTCTCTTTGGAGCTGTTCAGGCAGGAATGGCCTTTCTCTTCTGGCTGTCCCTAAGCGGGTCCCTGGGGCAGGACCAGCCTCTCTTCCCATGTCCATCTCTCCGACCATCGCTGACGTGTGCGCCCCGCACCTGGGAGGGGTTCGAGAGATGGAGTTGCTGTCACCGCGCTGCTGCTACATCCTGCTGACGCCCTCAAGGGCACCCTTGTGCGGGCAAATGCCACTCACGTAACCCAGAAGGGCAGCACTGGCCCCGGCAGCAATTATTTTCGTTTACCTCACCTCCTTTAGCCCGTCTCAAATTACTTGGGCTCCTGTCAGTGCCCAGCCTCCTGCTCCCTTTACACTCTGGGCTCGCTGCAGGCAAGAGGACGTCCCTACCTCCAGCTCCAAGGTCAGTGTCACCACACATATTTTGCTTTTCTGGCCTCAAACCGCAGCATTTCAAATGCAAGGGTTTTTAGAAAGGGATCCAAAGCACCACAGGGTGCTGGCCTTAATTTGATTATAGTTTATTGACTTGCATAAGTACTTGGTTTGTGCCAACCCCCCCTGTGCAGCTGCTTCAAATAATCCAATCACAGGGTTATTAAGGTTTGGGAAAGACCTCTAGGATCATAAGGTCCAGACATTAATGGTGACCTTTAAGTAACAATTTTAGTTGGAGAAAGATAAGACTCTTTGCAGACGTGTAACAAGTTCAGAGATAATATCTCTAATTACATGAGTTTTTTGTGGTTTTGATTGTAGCTCTCTGCATTGCGAAGATGAGAGGTTTATACAGCAAAATGGCACCAGATTGGCTCAGAAGGGTGAGCGGTGCCTGCACCTTGGCTGGGCTTTGGCAGGAGAATTTGGGCGTCTGGGTCTCACTTGGTCGGGTCTGACCAGCCAGACCTTCAGCTAACAGAAACCAAAAATCATGGTGGTACCAAGGGGTTGTTGTCAGATCTGTGAAGAGTTACTATGCCTTCTCTACTCACACAAATCTGGTCACAGGTTCATAGTTTGGAATTTTATCCTTGTTTTTTTTTCCCCTGAATTAGTAAGTTTTTAAAACTATTTGCTGTCCTCTAGAATTACAAAGGGGAAGAAACTGAAATGTGGTTGGTATTTCTGGTAGAGATGTTCCACAGTATGGTTAAGGCACACTCAGAAGGATGTCTGCACTTGGTGCTGCTTCTGCACTTTGGAGACTGTATCTCAAAACCCAGATGAGCCAAAAGGGACTGAGTGTGGGTGAGTGGTTAGAAACTAAA